>VUJU01001339.1:0-60211 GCA_009835225.1 Aphis craccivora | reverse complement strand
ACATACCACAAAAGGGTGAAGTTGACTTCATATGTGGAGGTCCTCCTTGTCAAGGATTTAGTGGAATGAATAGGTTCAATTCTGGTCAATATTCATTGTTCAAAAACTCTCTGATTGTTTCATTTTTATCATATATTGATTTCTATCGTCCAAAATATTTTGTTGTGGAGAATGTCAGAAATTTTGTATCATTTAAAAACAGCATGATCCTTAAATTGACACTTAGATGTATTACACGTATGGGCTACCAATGTACATTTGGTATTCTACAAGCTGGTAACTTTGGTGTACCTCAAACTAGAAGAAGGTTAATCATTATAGCAGCAGCTCCAGGTGAAAAGTTGCCATTTTACCCAGAGCCTATACACGTCTTTAATAAAAAAAGTTCAAGTTTAAGTGTCCAGGTAGGTGATAAAAAATTCAAAACTAATTGTAAATTTGAAGAGTCAGCTCCTATGAGAACTGTCACTGTATATGATGCCTGGTCTGATTTACCCGAAATATCAAATGGAGCATATGAAGAAGAAATTCCATACAAATCAATCCCCATTACTCATTTACAAAAATTACTAAGATGTCCTGACAACCGATATTCAGAATCTATATTGAGTGATCATATATGCAAAGACATGTCACCTTTGGTTCAAGCTAGAATGGAATTGATACCAGTAAGTGAAGGAAGTGACTGGAGAGATTTACCTAATATAAAAGTACAATTACCTGATGGAAGTTTTACCAATAAACTTTTGTATACTCACCATGATATCAAAAATGGTTATGGTCTAAATGGTGAATTGCGTGGTGTTTGCCAATGTGCTAGTGGGGAAAAATGTGATCCGCAAGATCGTCAAAATAATACAATTATCCCTTGGTGTTTACCTCATACCGGTAATAGACATAATAACTGGGCTGGTTTATATGGTCGTCTAGCATGGTCAGGTTTTTGTTCAACCACTATTACAAATCCTGAGCCAATGGGAAAACAAGGTAGAGTACTTCATCCTGAGCAACACCGTGTGGTCAGTGTACGAGAGTGTGCTCGTTCACAAGGTTTTAAAGATTCTTTCATATTTCATGGACCAATCATCAACAAACATAGGCAGATTGGTAATGCAGTTCCTCCGCCAATGGGTAAAGCTATTGGTCATGAAATAATCAAAGCTATTTGTCAAAACCATGGTCTGTGATTATTAAAATTTTATTAGTTGCATTTTTAGATGACAATATTATTAACATATTTTGTTTTTTAATTTATTATTAAGTAATCAAATTTAAGTTTAATAAATGTCCAAAGTTATTTTTTATTGTTAAATTAAGGTAAAATTATTTTTAATTTTTTAAAATTAAATTTGTTAATTATTTAATTATGTTGTTGTTGAAAGTATTTGCTTAGTTTTTTTCATTGGTAGTAAATATATATTTAAGTTATGATTTTTTTTTAAATTGTTTAAATAACCTAACCTAGCTCATATTAAATGTAAACATTTCTAATTATATAACTTTTTATTAACAGGACTATTATTTTTTGAAATGTATGACTTGTTTAATTATTTTTGAATTATTATGAAAATAAGGAAATGGTACTTTTTTTTTATTAAATTGTAAGAATTTAATACATAATATAATATTTATATACATATTATACTATTGTAATGTTTGTATTATTCAATATTTTGCCTGTTTTATTATATTTTTTATAAGATACAATTTAGTCATCATGATTATTAGTTAGGTGAGTAGTAAATATTAATTACTTAAAATCTATGTATAATTATGCTCTCAGAACAGTAAAACATTGATTTATTATTTTTGGAATAATTTTATATGCATTTTTTGACTTGTATTTTCATAGTTTCATCATCACAAATATAATGATTAGAATAATTTAAGGGTTTAATATTAATGTAATTGAAATGTAAACAATATACATAATACATGAATAATGAGCTAGTTTAATTTTATTGTTAAGACTATAAATATTCCTACATTCTACTTGTAAATACATCGGAATTAATAGTGAATAGAACCAATTAAAAACAATAATGAACTGCAGTAATTATTTAGAAGTTTTAAGCATTGATCCATAGATCTATATTCTGTTAACAGAAAATTAAGCAGTGCAATTGTTCACCCTTGTATACAGGTTTGGTTTATACTGCTGACTTAGTCGAATTTTACTACAGAACCAATTGCTACAGGATTTTGACAATGCTTTTAAGAAGTTTAATTTTGGAAATTTTGTTAGTGAGTGTCTTGTGAAAAAGTAGGTACATTGACTAGGTAACGCTTAGAGGTAGATAGAAAACCAGTTGCGATGACACCTATGTGTTTTCCATGAACCAATGCGTTTTAATATTATGGAGCAAATATTCACTTGATTCAAATAATTTATGTTATAATGCTCTAATCTCTAATGTTTAACATTTCTCAATTTTTCATGTTTTCCTTAAATTTAAAAATATTGCAAATCTACGACCAACATTATATTTTATTATTTTACAGCAATTTAAAATAGACAACTAAATAATAGTATGTAATGAATTTATATGTCTAAATGCACAGACACAAAAGTCAGTCAGTTATGAATGTTTTAAAGTTGTAATATTTTACATAGCTACATTGCTGCAAGCCTACAACACACTTTAAAATGATAATATCCATAAAAGCATATGCCATTTTGTACATAGCATATTACATTTTATTGTAGCCGTATATGTGACAACTGACTACTGAGTAACTGACTTGTAAAATTATTAAGATTATAACCATGGTTTTTGGATAACCTTTACAGAAACAGAATTTTAAATTTGTCTAGATGTTCATTTGAAAATGATTTTCGCATATTTTATTGTTCATTGTTACCTTTTAATATTTTAAAATTTATAGTGATAACAATTTTTAAAGAACATTTTGTAAAGTTAATAGTTCAAATTTTAACAAGTGGAAAAATCGTTTTTAAGTAAATTTCATAATACATTTATACATGTTTTTAGAGTTTTATCTAATTTGTTTTATATTCCCTACAGTTGGCGTAAGCAGAAACATACATAGGGATAGGGAAATGAGTCAGTTAAGAGGTTACAACTACCCCCAAATATTTTCAAATAATACATTCCGAAATGTTCCAATATTTTGATATGCATAATAATATTAATTTATTTAATTATAAGTGTTTGTATAATATCACCTACTATTTTATTTGTACAGATAGCGCTGATGTTTACGATTTTTATTTTGCATTTAATTTTTGATGAAGTGATATACGATTACGAGTGGCAGGATTGCCAACGGACCTTTTCCAGCAATACGACTTTTAGAATATTTTTACCTGCTCTCTTTTGTACGGCTAAAATTGGCGTTAGTCAATTATATATTTTATAATAAATGGATTTAATATTATTTGTCCAAATTTTGTTTTATTTAATAGCCAAATGTTCCAGCTTAGAAGATCATGACGATTTTACAATTATTTACTATCCACATGACACATAAATGCACATATTTTCATCTTTGGGTGCAAGAAAGCTCAGTAAATTTAAGGTAAGATTAAAACAAATTAAACTTAAATTCTTGTTTCTGCCTACTAATAAACTCAACGATACTAATTATAAAATTGTCTTCTATCTTGTAACCAAAGTGTTAATTATAAATTTCATAAAATTATTAGTTATGTACCAGTATCACGATAAAGCTAATGCTTTATTTTTAATCAAACACGAATACGTTGGAATTAAATAAGTATTAAACATTTAAAGTATGAATATTTAAAATTATAACAATTATGAATTAGTTGATTTTATTTTATGTTTGTCGCCTTGACGGTATTCTTAAATTCTTAATAGGCAATAGCAACTGCCAACTTATAAAACTATTACCTAGGTAAAATCTAGTTTAGTAACTCCTCGAAATTTCGATTTTTTTTTTTTTTGAAACCTATGTATTTCAACGTTTTAAAAATTATGGTGCCAAAAGTTTTTTTCGAAAATCATTAGTTTTAAAGTTATAGCCTACTAAGTTCACGATTTTCGGTGTCTTACGCATACTACGACTATTAATCAAATTAGAAAAAGTAATATTATTAGTAATAGTTCTATATAGTGGCGATATAATATTTTAAAATATAAGTTTATGTATAATGTAAAGATATATATATATTTTTGTATATATAAAGGTACGTAGATGATTGCGCGTGGAAACTAGTAGTTGTTCGAAAAATAATAATCGAAAATTATTACTAACCATTGTTAGAAAAATTATGGGCATCGTTTTTTAGCCCTGTGACCTATCTTAGATGGTGTTGCATAGCAAATCGAGGGATACTTTCGTTTTGATGTCCTAGCGGCGAGTAGCAACGCTGGCCCTTAATTCCCTTTGAAAATGTATTTGAAAATTGTATATTAAAATAAGCAAATATTTTTTTTTGGATTATTCAAAAACTAATGATTTTCGAAAAAAAATTTTTGGCGTCATACTTTTTAAACCGTTAAAATACATAGGTTTCTAAAAAAAACTAAAATTTCGAGGGGTGTTAAACTAGATTTGTTTCAAATATTATATTACGCTACTTATTTACTTTCAATAATCTGCATTAATTAACAACATTTGGTGCAGGCCGTAGGACGATGCACCCTATAAATTGGTATATTATTTAGTGTTAAGAGTGTAGTGAGGTATTTCTCCAGATTCTGGTACCAATAATTATGCTATAATGGAATAATAATGCAGAAAATACTCTATAAACTATTTAAAAAAAAAAAATTGATAATATATTAATTAAAATGTAATCTACCAATATAATTAGTAATTAATTACACTTAAAATGTTTACAAGTCCATTGTCCATTATTATTATTAAGTGTTCCTTTTATCATATTTTAGCATGTATTTAACAAAACAAATGCATATTTCATCATTTTTTATTGACTATAAATCTTAGCCCTAGTAATTAGTATACACTATAAAGGCATAAAGAATAATATATATATGATGTATATCAACTCAGTGCTAAACGAATAAGCATAGGTTTTAAATTGTTTAAAATAGTTAAATATTTTGATTTACTTCATATAATCATACCTGATTGTTGGATTCTGTGTAAGACAATAATTTAAAAGTGTCTTTGAAAAATTAAAACTATTTGTTAGTGTTGCCGTGAATGGTCGTTTTTCGTTTATAGTGTTTATACAATAAAAATGCGAGACAGCATGCAACATGTGATTTGGTATTGGAAATAGATTTCAATGTTTTTAACGATACTGCACATTCGCCATGAGTTTGCAGCTGTAGTAACTACAAACCATGCAGGTACCTGCTACTCATGATATCGACTTCTGTATTTTGTGCGATCGCATTAAATAGAAATAATGAGTCGTTTGAATTCAATTTCTGCTCGATTTCTGGTACTTGCAAACCATATTTCATCTTGCAGCACACATGCAGTGGTGTAAAATATATCTTATAATTGTTTGTATATATTATATAATTTTAAAGTTTGTAATTCATAATGATAAGGATAACAATCAATTTATATTACAAAATAAATACAACGTCGAATACTCGAATGGTAATAAGACAAAATCCTAAATATCTCATTGACTAATATTTAGGAAGCTAATTTTCAACAAAGTCTTGATTAATACTAAACTATACTTTATTGTATCTATTCACATCAATAATAGGGACCTCTAAAAAAATTTTTCTCCAGAGACTCAAAATTATGATTGTAGCATTGAATTTGGGTATTAAATATTATGATGTAAAAACTGTCGCGTAATAAATTAAGACGATAAGTCACTCACATAGCTACATTGGCGGAACTGTAGTTCAAATAACATATGTTTACGGTAAATTGATTGGAACTGAATTAACACTTGGTGGGAAATACGTCATTAAACCCCAAACTTTAAATTTGATCGAAATTAAAACCATTTGCAATTCCCGTGTACTGTTCCTTATAAATTTATAATATTATTTTGTTGAGTGTTGAAAATTTGACACATAAATAATAGGTACCCAATATGATTATTGATTATATAATACATTTACCTAGTACTGTATAATTAGAAGTTGACAATATGAGTGACCGCTAAGAGTGTAATAATTTAATCTATTGTATTAATTATAATCTATGCAATTATAATTAACGTAAAAGTATAAAACTATAAGTCACGTTGAATTTTTGCAACCATTTACCAAATCAATACATACATATTCTTTGCGTTCTGTTTAATCAACGATGATCAACTATCAACGTTTAAGAGTGTATACGGACCTGCAAACTTATTGTTTTAATGTATATAGTCAATAGGTAGTCATAACTTATTAAGATAATTTGACCAAAGAGTATAGTGATTACATAATAGGATAATGTCTTGATGGGTTGTACTGAAGTATAAATTGTCATTTATTACACTCTTATCGGCCTTATAATTTGTTATTTTGTAATTTAGCTTTTTTATCATCGTGTTGTGTAAGTGTATCATCTTTTTCGATGTCGATGTTAACCTCGATGGCTCGTTCTTTAGGTATAATAATAATATGATAATAAATTATTAATAATTACATAAATCATAATATTATGTATTAAAAATACAAACGGGAAAAATATTAGTATTAATTTATATTATATAGATATCATATTATATGTATAATATAAATGTTGACTTTTATTGTAATATATTATACAAGACTGATGTTCTCTTAAAAAAAATTATATAATTGGTTGTTTTGTTTTTGGCTGCGTCATTATTCATTTTTATTTTATTTTTACCCCATGCGTAAATATCAACCGTTCATTAGAACAATGAGAACTGACAGTCGAGTGCACTTCTGCTTTTTTTTTTTTTTTTTAAAAAAAGTTTTTTTTTACCCGACAAGTCTAATTGCTGGAAAATAGCCGAACAAACAGACACGCTATATATACATATATTATATACCTAACATACGTATACACGGGCATAAGGACTCTGGTGACGGGATAAGGGTCGTGGAAAGGAACGGGGAGGGGAGAGGGAAACAGTTTGTGCCGTCGTCATGGATACCGGGATATACCTCCCCATTCGGGCAATGTTGACATTTGCACCCGGATTTAACAAAAACTGCTGACGTGCGGTAATTGATTTCGGAAATGATATATTTTTAGAAACTATATATATATTTATAACAGTATTGCACAAGCCATTAAATGATGCACTTTTGCGTATTACATTATATGTTTTACCTATTAGATATATATGACTATAGTCTATAATATATGTTTATTTTGGTTAGTGCATATTACAATAAATTGTTCACATGGCACGATCTCTGCTGCACAATAGCACAAATGGTTTATAATTTGTCAGTAATATACGTGTATGTATTGTGATAATAAATAGTATACGAATATATACCATAACTGCAATACTCGTCCTCAAGGGCCATATAATTATGTATAACAAAATATTATTAATGTCTAAAAAAATATTTTAGATATAAATAAAAGCTTTTCAAAATGTATTTTGTGTAATCGAATCACAAAAAAATGAAAAAGGCATATATATAATATATATGATATTAAAGGACCAAGTTTATTATATAAAACCAATATTTTCTTTAGTCCTATACTATTGCCTAGATATATTTATACTAATAATATATTGTGTTGTAAAAGATAAATTAGAATGATGAAATTATTTTCCTAAAAAAAATTTTGTTTTGAGCTTAAAGTATGTTTGTGTGTAAAAAATTAAATTATAATATCGAAATTTCGTTGATAAAATTTGAAATTATGTAACGCTTAACTGCTAAATGTATTTTTATATTGTTTATTTATTTATCGATAAATTTATATATATATACAGTGTAGGTATCTTATTATTTATACGAATGTACTGTGAAATATGTTTACCTAATGTTTATGTTTATTGTGTATAATAGTATCATATATGTTTTTTTTTATATTAGTATAGATACAAATATATAATACGGATTTTATAAAATATTACCTAACTTAATAGTTTTGGTTATTTTAAATATTTGATTCATTTACAAATTCTAATATTAAATGTTGCTAAATGCTAATAATTAGGTATACTTAAATACTTACAATATAATACGGGAACAGTATTAATATAATAGGTATACTTATTTACTCATTGTTGTATGACAGATGTCACATAAAAATATTTTTTTATATTCATGCATATTATCTTAAATTTTATTTTCAATTTAGAAAAGAAAACATGGTACATCACACATTATGATGCCTATTTGTACATACAGTGTAATAGTACTTATTAATTATATTCATACGTTAACCTGAATATTATTGGTGTATATATTAGATAGGAATGACTAGTGATATACATACGACAAGTCTATATAGTCATATAGAATATATTATATTTAGGTGTATAGTGTATACAGAAAAACATGTATACAGGTACACATTTGTAGTGACGTGAAACTGCCTAATTATATAAACAGTAGATATATAAATACATATAGTGCCAGAGCTAGTCTTATATGAGATAATATGGACATATCTATGGTAAAAAACTACCGTGCAATAAGACGCATAGAAACAAAATAGTTATAAGACAGATTAATACTTTACTTTAATATCATACTCGTATTTTCTATAAAATACACAGAAATTAAATTTCCGTACAATTATATTATACATTCATATACTATTTTGACTGTTCTACATTCTTATGTTAATAGTTTACATTAAAATCAGTATGACTGCATACAAATACCTATATATAAAACAAAAGAAAAAAAGCATTTTTGAGGTGGTAGGGCAATGAGGGATTTTTTTAAAAATAGATTAAATTTTGTTCTGTATGTGTTAAAATTCAGAATAGTCTAGTCCCAATACAAAAGTATTTAACTAACTAATGTTAAAAATTCGCATAAGATGGGTACTCGATTCGGTTTATGTGGGAAATTTTTATTTTATCATAGCGATAGAGTATACATATTTTGATATTTGTATTTAAAAACAACGAATATAATCGGGTTTCGTCAGATCTATGAGATAATGTTTATCGAAAGTAATAAAAAGCATAACCATCGCATTTAAATCTTAATGGTTTGTATGTTTTCCACCTCAAAATAGTATTTTTTATTAAATATGTTATACTTAGTTTTATGTATGTAGTAATTTAACATTTTTTAATCATATGGTTCAAATGCGCAAAATATTAACTTTTTTGATACCTACTATACATTTTTGTGTTTTTGAACTAATTTTGGTTTTTTAGACAATCACTTAATGTGAATCTACTGTACTTTAAAACTCTCCTCAATTGTATACCATAATAATATTTATATATATAATATGTATATTAATTTACAATAATTATATCATATTATGCTATTTTTTTTTTTACTTTTTAGTGACAAACTAATAAGTAACAACTCAATTCTCATTACAAATAACAAAGCCAATTTTAATTTTGATTTGATGTATGGTATTTTATATTGTCATTAATTATATGTATTATATAAGTAATAACTAATAACTCGAGACATATTAACTATTAAGTTAAGTTGCTGACTGTTATCCTTAACAATATGCACACGGAACAGTGGATATTTCCTTTAGAACTTTTATTAAAATCGTACACTTTTTACACTATACCTTGATACGGCCCCAGCGCGCAGCGCCTATAATATACAATATTTTATGATTGTAAAAGTTTATTAGCTTAATGTTAATAATAAAACAACTTAATTGTTGTACTTTAGTTTTAGTAGATGGGTATATGACTCAAGTCTCATACTTCATAGATAGGTTTTTCAATGATAAAAATGTAAGTATATTTATAGGCTGGTATTGAATTGGTTCCCATTTAATAAAGCAGATTTTCCTTCTCAATTTTGCGTCATATGTACACAGGATATAGCTACCTAGCTATACGATAAATCTATTACCCATATCATATTAATAATAGCGATGCGCGAGTACGTATATCCCAATCGTTGTTTTAACCGATCAGTGATAATTTGCTAACTCTCTAACAATCTATATTGCAATATAACAAACGGGAACTATAATTCGGCCAAATAGGAACCAATTAGGTTTCTATCTATTTATAATATGTGTGACGTACGTATAGTATGTAGTCAGTTGTACTCAGTAGACTTTTCAGATGAAGTTTATTGGTTTTATTAAAAAAAGTTAAATATCAAATGTTTTTAAAATTTCTCCTAAATATCTTGCGTTTATAATATTAATATATTTCGTTAGGTAGCATGGGCGTTATTCTCACGGGGGGGGGGGTATGTGGGATCCTCGGTTCTTTATTTTCTTATATATTAGTGAAACATATTTTGTCTTCTTTTGGTAATCCTTACGGTTTATCATGTAACAATTTCTTTCATCCCCCTCCATTGAAAAGTCCTGAGAACGCCTCTGTTCGGTAGTCTACATTTTGGGGTTAATATATGTATAGACGTATAAACTCTCTGTATACTTACAAGTTGCAATTGGCTGACGGACGTATTGTATCGTAATAATTCATATAAGTAAACAGATCGTAAAAAATAAAAATTTAAAATAGATATTCTATAAATAGCCATACGGTCAGTCGTAGGTAATATAGGTATAGGAATTATTAAATATATTGAATATTTAAGATATTTTAGAATTATTTGTTCAAAATCAATGGGTAAGAAAAATAAACAGTTGCTTACTGTCTAAGAATATTATACTCCAAAGTAAAAGAAAAGGGAAAATATTGTGATATTATTAAAATAAAACAGAAATGCTCTATTTTAAGAGCCAGTAAAATAATATGTTATCTGTAAAATTAATTGTATTCGTGTTATTATGCACCATTTATTTATTATTTTTTACAGGATATTTTAGAATTAAAATAGGCTACAGATTATATTATAATTATTTTAATTTTTATAGTGTGATTATTGGGATATTAGATTATGAATCGTAATATGGTATATGGTATTTTTAATCAAATTTTTATCGTACTTTGGTGACGACTTATTGTAGTCATTATTATCGTAATATGAAATAATAGTGCAAATAGTAGATTCTAACTTTTAAATGTTAAAATATTAAATGGATTACAAGCACATATCATCACATCACTTTAATATGTATTATATTATATAATAACGGAAGCATAGTTATTTGCAAATATTAATTATTTATACAATCTTCAAAAATGAATAATATGTATTTAAATTGTTTTTCATTTTTATGCCCTAAACTGTTTTGTCAATAAATCTTTGAAAACATGTCATTTTTAGAAAAACAAATAGTCGTAATCGTAAAGGTAATTAAATCGTTTAAAGGGTTCACGATTCCCTTAAATTGCATATAGTATTTAAAGTGAATGTGTTTACAGTTGTCCAAGAATAACAAAAATATAATTAAATTGTCATTGTACATTCTCATTGTTAAATTTATTTCTAGTTGTATTCAATATTCAGTTAAGTTTACTTTAGGTAAGTTATAAAGAAAAGTTGTCCAATAACTAGAAAGGTTTTAATCATTTTTTTTTTCGGGGGAATTTTTCGGTTATGTGCATAATGTGTGTATATCAGCGTTGGATAAAATACTAGACCATGAAAGTTTGTAATTTATTAAAATTTAAAATAATATGTAGGTACCTATAGTTAAAAATACAAACGATTCGTTAAATATTTATTAATCGAATTTTTCAGTGCTCAACAGATTTGAGATGAAGTTTTACTATAGATATAGTTGATTTAAATATTTCATCAAAAATAAAATTTGTTTTTAGGAAAAACTGTAGTTAGTAAAATCAATTATACTCAAAACACGATCATATTAATATCCAAATTATACCTATACGTTTTAAATTGTGATTATATTATATTCGTATGTGGTGTTGAATTCAATAATTCAATGATGGCAGTACATTGTTAATATTATAAGCGATATTAATGTAATCCTTATAAAATTTAATCATCGCGGTTAAGTGTATAATCATCGTATTATGTGGAGTTTTTTTCCTCATATATTGTATAATATATGTATAGTTATGTATACTGTGTATCGATATAATATATTATAACATAATATACGACTGTGTGAGTGTGACATCGACATTTGAGGGCGTCGCAAAAAAAAAAAGCGGTGGCGGCGCGGTGTCTGGCAGACGGGCGGGTGCGAGACGCGCGGGCGCCCGCGCGCAGCATTAGAAGCAGCAGCAGCAGCCACCGCCGCCGCAGCATCCGCCGGCAACCGTCAACTATAACGGTGCCGACTGATGCGATTACCGTCGGGCGATTGCGATTGGCCGCCGCGGTCGCCGCCCCGCCCGGCCACCGGCCACCAACTACAGCGTCATCCGCGGGCTGAGCACCACCGCCGGACGATCGCCGCCACCGTCGTCAGTGCAGACGACACCACCGGGATCCGGAGGTTTTTTTTTTTTATTTTTATTACGATCTCGCGGGACCGCGACACCAACGGCGACGGATCGCGCGCGCTGCCCGAACACACGACGTTGTACCGTTACCGCCGAACGTTTTTGAATATCGCACAGTATAGAGCTGCGTTATCGCGAGCGTTTATATATATATGTACGTAAGTAGATTTACGAGTCAACGACACTCGTGCAAGTTCACCGTCGCCAATTCGCGTCTCAAAAATTCAATATTATAATTGTATGGTGTATACATAACGTTGTACGAAACAGTATATTGTAGGTTAGGATAATTTTTCGTCGATAACTTACGTACTTTCCGTGGTAAACTTTCGCCGCGAATACTAAAATAAAGTTCGCGAGGACGAACGCGCTGTTGTCACGAGTTTACGCGCGCCCGCAGAGCTGCACCGAACACGGGGCGGTATAATACCTATATTTAATATTTAGGGGTAGTCCATAATCGCTGTTGGAGTCTCGTCTGTTGTTATACGCGCCGAACCTCTTAGGTGAGTACCAATCGCGAATAAATACGCCTGTCTTATATAATATTCTATTAAATAAATAATATATTTTAATCTGCAGTTGTTTTGTTCTCGATTGCCACTACGGAACGTTAGAGTATTATAAAATTTAAGGATACGCGCGAAAAATAACGAAATAATAATGACACGTATAGGAAAGTCATAATACGCGTTATACACTTATTTAAATCACAAGAATTATATCATTACGTGACATCCCGGTCACATTTATCGCAATAAATCAAATCGGCTATACCTATATGATTATTGTATAGAATGTTTTCTAAACAAACTTTGAGAATGATCTATTGTTAGTGATTACTGAATGGTTTGAAGTATAACTTTGACCATTTTATTGATAACTCTTTCAATTGATTGTCATTTGCATAAAAAATTGAATCTTCTAAGAAGTCAATGCGATTTTTCTTTCTCCCAAACCTCTATTTTGATAAATCACTAGATTTTGGACGATGTCTGAATATGTAAATAAATTATTGAGTGACCAAATAAGAACAGAGATTTTAGACGACGATAATATTGTTGTGGTGCTGTGTTACAGTTAACTGCAATATTCTTAAGATTAAACAAGATATCTATGATCATTGATTATATTCGACTCCGAACTAACAAGAGATAATTTTCAAAGTTTTTACAGAAAACACAAAAACTCCGTTTATATTATATGTATATTGTATATACACAGTATCTTATATAGTACCTATGCTTATTTATTACTTTTACTATATGTCTATGTCACTATTAATACCTATAAGTATGTTATTTACATATTATGTATTAAATGATGACTAATGAGCTTTGTCGCAAATACGTTAAATTAATTACCATTTTTTTTTGTGTCTCGCTAAAAGTACGAAATTCTTTTAAGGCGTTTTAAATCGTTTTATTTGTATTTATAATTTGTATGGTTACTGGTTTCATGCGTACTTTGTGTTGATATGTGTCTGAATGGATACATCACTTAAATATTGGTTTATTTTAATTTCTAAGATTTGAAGCACACGTATTGATCTAAAGAGCAATTTTAACTCTATAGTAAAAGGATGAATATAACAATATAAATATATAATATTTATAACTTTATTTTTTAAAACTAAATTCATAAAATACTATATAGATAGTTAAAGGATTATAGTATTCATAAAAAGTGAAAAATCTGCAGTTAATTAAAAAAAAAAAATTAACTATATATTGGAAAATAAAATAATAATTACAATTGATATATTTTGAATATTTAAGAATTGCGTCGATGTTAAAAAAATATTTTTATTGATATGTTCATTATTATTTTGTTTTAAAAAAGTTTATTTTTATAATTTTAATAAATTAATATTAAGAAAAAAAAAATTATGTATTTGTCAATTCACAATTTAACGTCACACGATTAAAATAATCAAATATATTTTACTTCTTAAAATAGATTGAACAAAATAACGTTGATCTTAAAATTCCACCAATGAATATTTTAAAAATTGTTCAATAAAATGTAGTTTTACTTGCAATATTATATATTCTGACAATTTTTTTATTCTACATATAATTATATGGTATATACTAATCATTATACAATGATATAAAACTAAAATTGATAAAATTTAAAAAGTGATTGTATACTTCAGTCATAAATTATTAATATCTTTCTGTAAATGGGTATCACGTACCAGTATAGGTTCTAAGAAGGAAGTATTATTATATGATTCATAAAAATAAAAGTATCTAGAATAGACATTATATAGTATGTTTTATATCAGTTATTATTTTGAAAAAGTATTTATGGTTAATTGGTTATCAGATTTTTAGTAAAAAAATATTATAATACCATGATAATAATATATTTCTTAGTAGAATTTTGTATTTAACATTTTGTATAGTTTTATGACAATTTTTATAATACGAGTATATTAAATAAATATATATAGTTACTCCTTGTATGCATTTTTTTCTCGTCAATTACAATTCAAAATGATGGGTATTGGATCCCAACGATACATCCTCCTCAAGGGGATTCTCATTAGCAAACTTTAAAGTTGACGAGTGCTTTTATAGCCAACGTTATTTGCGTGGTCCACCCCTAAGGGTTCTTATTCGCAGTACGCATTTACACTCAACCCTCCAACATCGCAACACATTTTATATAAAAAGGTGTAGATGTATATTATATAATGATTTGCTTTGTAGAGGGAAATTGCTTTATTTTTATTTTTTTATTGCTTTTACAATGATTTATTTTCTGTTAACACTATGTGGAGTAAAACGAGTGCTTAAAAAGTTTTTATACAAAGGTACGACTTTTTATTTGATTTTGAAATTGAACATTGATGATAGTATTTACCTATTATTACTTATTGAAGAGTGATAATTTTTGAGAAACATGCAAGTGAACAGAAATAAGCAGACATAAATTCACACAAACTTGTTTTGAATATAATTTACTTTGAAATTTTTGTAGCTATTCAAAAATGTATGCATTAAACTTATACATTTGAAGTTTCTGTTGTTTTCGGAACCTGTTACAAATATAAAATTTAATATTTTTTTTAAAAAAAAT
Organism: Aphis craccivora; assembly: GCA_009835225.1. Lineage (NCBI taxonomy): Eukaryota > Metazoa > Arthropoda > Insecta > Hemiptera > Aphididae > Aphis > Aphis craccivora. The sequence continues at coordinate 44,718 of VUJU01001339.1, read as the reverse complement.
ATTTAAATATACTCGTATTATTACTTCATCTTATATATTTTGAAAACTTGAAAAATGTGATATTTTTATTTGATCGATTTTAAAATATGATAGATATGATTATAGAATTGATTTTATAATTTCTGAGATTTGTAGACTATTATTACTAAAAGGTACATTAAATTTCGATAATAACATTTAAGAAGCTGAGAAAAGCGATAAATATTATGTTTATTTTTCAATGATGTTTTAGATTCTAAGCGGAAGAATGCATATTTTTTTATATATAATTATAATTAGTTTATAATAGAAAAATGCTTGTATTTTCGAGTTTGATAAAGATTTCTACAAATTAAATTTGATTAGTACTTTTGGGAGGTCAATATTGAAAATCCTTACTTTTCAAAATAATCGTGAAAGACAGTTAAAATATTATGTTAAATACTGGAATTTTTATGCATAACTAGTTTTCTACAAAAACTATTTTCTTATCTTGTTGTAACTTATTGTAATTAAAATACGGTAGGTAGATACTTAAAATATTCTTCAAATGTTTGTATATGAATAAAAAAATTGTATGGTTATTTTGTTGTAATTCAAAAATATATTTTGTGGGGATTTAAAACCTTTTTGTACCTATATCATCAAACGATGTTTTCAAAATATTTAAATTAATTTTAAGTTTATTTATACCGTATAAGTCTAAAGACTGGATTTATATTCTCTTAAAATACCTTAAATATGATGCTAATATTCTCTAAAAAAATCTTCAAATATCCTCATTATATTCTCTTAAAAATCTTAAAATATGCAAGAATAGTCAATGAATATCAATATATGCTTTAATATGCATTTTTACATTTTTTTTTTTTACAACATTCAAAAATAATCTTCAACATACAAAATAAAAATTTACTATACATATAGATATAGAATATATTATGTATAAAAAAAACAATATTCCTTTGTTGTATGCAAAAGCAAATATTTACTTTCTGAAGAATAAAAAAGAAACTTGAAATATTATTTTAATTTTATTATAGAATTAACAAATAATAATATATTTTTTTTTGTCACAATGAAAAAAAAAATGTGTAAAATATGTTCAAAAGCAATTTTCCGGTACCGTAATATTAAAATTAACAATAAATAAATATTTGTTCTCACAATTTACTAAATATTCTAAAATATGCTAAATGAAATCAATATTCTCTAACCTATAAAATATTCTCAAATATGCAAAAAAAACTTTTTTCTACGAACTCAGAATTGAACGAATCGTCCACATTTTTTACTCTCATATGACTGCATAGACAAAATAACGATATGTAAAAACATATAAATCCGGTCTTTAGTACGGTATACCATATTAATAACAGTACAACCAATTACTAGATATAATAGAAATAGAAATATATTACATGGAAAAAATTATATTATTGTTTCAATAATAACAGGGTGATATTCATCGTAAAAAAATTGAATTTATATTTTCTAAACATTAAAATATTTAAAGCCTTCGGAATTTATAACTATCTATTGTGATTTGTGGTATTTTTTCTGTTTTCTACTTTCAACAATTTTTTGATGTGCGTATAATATTATATAAGTTATTATGTTTTAGTAATTATTTGACATTATATAGGAGCTATATGGGACTCGTTGTTTCCTGTGGTGTCCCAAAAGATTCTTTAATAAGTGAATTACATTGCAATATTATATTTATATATTAATTATTAAGTAAATTATTGTATTATAGTATAAATATAGAATAAAATAGGGTCACACATTTGATCTATTAACCTAAATATAGGTACAGTGATTACTGATAACTTTATAGGATTAACTTTTTTCCAAATTTTCTTTTAAAAAAAATATATGATACACAAAATCCTAACATTTTATTGCATTAATTGTTCAATATAGAAGAAAATTTCATAAACAGTTAATACATTTCGAGTATACCTGTATCACACACACATATATAGGCGGTAGGTACATATGATATATATATATCAAAATAAGCCTGCGATTATACGAAATAAAATAAGAATATAATAGTAGTGTACCCACTAGTCTGCACGAATAAGATCGGTCTCTATAACACAAATCACAGACAGCAGCTGACGGTATCGTGGTCGCAATAAAGGATGTTTGTAACGGCGGCTTCTCTGATTTCAAATATTATGTTTGTAGTAAACACGGCAGAATTCACAAATCCGCATAATGATTAATTACCGTTGTAGGTGATGAACACCCCCAAAGGATATGTATATTTATAATATACATAACACATATTATATTATATAATATTATACCCTAAATATTTCGGTTTTACGTCCCATACACACACACAAACACATATACATCACATATGTATAATATACAAGACATGTAATATATTATACACTTAATATGTATTTCTTCCGACAAGATTTATAAGACTTGACGATTCGGTTCGTTTGAAATCGTTTAACGCGCTGGTGTGGTCGCGTTCGAAATCAGTCCTTTTTTCTCTCCCTTTTTCCTTTATTTTTTTTTTTTTTTTTTGTTTTATCGGTGTTAGTAAAATGGTAACGCGACACCGGCAGCAGCTGCTCGGCGGCGGCAGACTATATAATACGACAGTGCGTGTCGTGTAAATTAAATTGAATATTCCAGCCAGTGTAACGCGTATATAATGTAAAATATTACATGTTTGTTGCTAAATACCTATATATTTGAATGTATACACACCTAATATTATATTTTGTTCTAATTTCTATAGTATATGTATAATATTAGAATATGGTGTTTTTGACTTTTCGATGCGTGTTTTAGAATTTGTAGCTAATAATTGACATGCGCGTGTCGTGCGTAGCTCATGCAAATGATTTATGTGGTGAGTAGTTATTATGGTGATGTGTTAATATAGTGTTGATGATGAAACACAAATTGTTTAAAAACTTTTTAATTTAATTTAGGCTGTACTATATCAATCAATAAACTCAATAAAGGAATTACAGAATTCCTATATTCTACAGAATAGGCTATATCTTTGTAGGATTTAATAGTCATATAATATTCAATATGTACACTTCCATAATATATTATACATTTATACTGCGAACGTATAGTGTTATTTCTATTTAATATTTTATTAAAGAATTACTTATATTATTCTAAACGTATAAACATAGATACATCTCATACGCGCATAGTCTTGATTAAAATCGTATGCATATTTAGTTATCATTATGGTTTAGATATTTTAGTAACTGTCCATAACCTGAATTTCTTTAAGTAATCCAGTATCTATTATTCACATATTATAATGATTCCTGAAGATATTCTTCAAATATCTTATTTGAATATAAATGATACATTAATATTTTTATACTAAGTGGATATATGGTTCTACACTTCTAATAAGTTATGTAAATTGTTGAATTTCCAGTAGTTACTTATTTTTTTAAGTTTAATCTTATTTAAAAAAAGCTTTTATTTATTTACTCGCAAACAATAAATAATATATTAAAAACATATGCTATGGCTATTCTATGTGTTATTGTATTGTGTTACAAATACTCACAATTTTGAATGTTATATATTATCAACGTGTGTATATCAAATAGAATGACGAGGTTGTCCAATTTTCTGCTTACTACCTACCTATAGTAATAAAAATAATGCTACGACGAGATGGAGATATCATTTAGTTTTTCGGAATAAACATAAATACACGCTTACTTCGTATGGGCATGTCACATCATTCACCACATAATATATTATATAAAAATATATTGTACAAGTATACAACATAATATGACATTATAATATAATATAAACGCGCGATGTCGATGAGTTTATTATTGGTTTAACACCAATATATACTATACTAATATTATAGGCACATATATAATATATATTTTTAAATAAACGAATAAAAATAATGACAATGACGTGGACAACAATATATTATATTATAATAATAATAACAATCATAACGACGACGGTTTCCTATGTGCAATATTTGTACGTGTTTATCTCGCACGTGATCGAGGAGCACATAATATTACATCTGACAGGTTGGAGAGGGTCTCCTCTTCTTTCTTTCTCACGTGTTTTTTTTTCGCGAACGCCACTAGTATAATGTGTATATAAATTTTATCGGAGTACCCCACACGCATACGTATATGATCCATTCGCTCGACAACCGTTCGCTGCGTTGCACAAGAAGTAACAATACCATACGGGCGGATACGGTGGTTGGATATCCGACTTTATTTGAGTTTCCTATACACATTACTTGTGTATAGACATTATATATTATATTATATACATATAGGACATAGGTACTATTGTGATCGAACATTATGCGTGCGCACACACACTACATACACACTTATATTATTATTATTTTACTATATGTCTATACCTACCTACGGTAGACACATAACATAATAATAATATGTAATATATGTAGGTATATACAGTATACATATATACATATAGGTAGGTAGTACTTAGGTATATATACTCATATATATCTATGTAAAGGAGAGACACCTATAATAATTTAATACAAAGCTGTCACGTATATAGCCAAGCACATTTTTAAACAGCCAATATATATTATTATGGTACTAAATACTAATAACTATTATAATGTGACGAATGCATTTGTTTTTACGACGCACCATTGATGCGCGTGTATATATTTTGTCGTCTTATAGTTTATACGTACCGTTTTCTAAATGTCCATAATTTATGTGGTCATTAAATTACTAATATATACTAGTATATGTTATAGGTATAGGTACATCAATAATTGTTCTAACTTTTCCGTAGGAAATTGAAAAAAAATTATAATATAGTAGATTTTTGTTTTACAGTTATATACATATGGTACTGGTACAAGTTTAATATAGCTATAAGGTATTATATGTAAAAGTAAACCAATAAATATAAATAATTATAAATTTTTAACCAAAACTGCTTTAAAGTTATTGTTTTATAGTATTTGTTCAGTAGTTCTGTTACAAATAACAACAAATCAATATCTACGCCATAAAGATTAAACAATAAATAATGGTCATTTATTAGAAATATTTCAGTGTTTAAAATTTGTAAAATTTAAATTGAAAAAGTATGCAAAGTAATTTGTATGTGGTAACTTTCAAGTATCCGTAAAATTGACCTAAACCTAAGCTTTCTAAATGTGTTTTGGAGGTATTTAATTTTTACAAACCATATTGTTGGTATATTTACTTTTATAACATACATAACAAAAAAATAAAAAAATGGGTACAATAGTTGAACTAATTTTTAATTTAGTGAAACAATATAATTTTAGTTTGTTGAAAATTGTTATGAATTAAAGCACTAGGATTCATTTAACAGGGATAATTTACTATAAAATTATTTTTTTGTATTGTAATAATTTTAATTCTTATATTTATGAAAGAAGTCTGTTGAAAGACATAATAATTGGAATATAAATATCTAACCTAATTTCAAAATCCAAATTATTTCTAAATGTATAATGTGAGTTATAATTATAAATTAGACAAAGTTTTAAGGGTGTTTTCTATTTATTATTATATTCATTTTTAAGAATTCTCTATCGAGATAGAAGCACAAAATTATTTTTATAATATTATCTTTTGATCTGGTGTTAAACATCATATTATCATCTATGATTGCATATATTATTATTTATAATACATGTCACTTTTGAGTTTTAAAGTTAGGAGATTTTTTTTTGGAATGTACCGCCACTATCTTATAAATAAATAGTAAAAGGGTATAATCATATTAACTTCTGTAAATGAAGGTGTACCATGATATTTGTAAGTAGTTCGTAGTATTAGTTATCAAAAACAATCACTTTCCTGTTTTAAATAATATATGAGCACATCCTACTTTTTTATATGCCTATAAAATATATAATAATAAATAGATTATAGGTACACTGTGCCGTAATTGGACGTGAGTATACTATCTATAATGATTTATGAGTATCTGAATAAGTTATTCTACATCTAATTTAAATTACTCGTTATCCACATTGGAATACACATTTTGAATTTTGTCATTAAAACTTTTTCGTCATAGTGAATGTAAAAACACGATAAATAACCCTCCCAATCAAAATAAAACGGTAAAGTTTTGCTTATAGTTATGACTTGTTTATGGTTTATCACAATATAATCTTAATCATATAATATAATGAGTAATCGTTGAAAAATACTTTCGTAGTTCATCTTTACTCTTTAGCATTCAGTTTTAAATAATCGTGTAATCGTGATCTAATCTTATATATAAATCGTTCCCACAGAGTTGTGATTTTGAATAAAAAAATTACCCGCATTTCACACAGTTACTATATAGTCGGAAGTATAATATTATATACTCGCGATTATAGGGTGGGGGAATTTGGTGCAGCAATACACTATACTACTACAGTTTACAATATTGTATTATAATAGTTTGAGAATATTATAGCATGAGAATTATTTTAGATTTTTCTGTTTTGTATCTAGTTAGTACATCTTACAGGCATACTTTGTATTGTGTGTTATAATAAAATATATAACAAGTATATTATACACGATTCAGACAAATATTTCTAATATTTGGTAAACATGTTTACAAAAAACTTTGTTACAATGTTTTTGTATAATCTACTTATTTAAAAATGTAGACTTTTTTTATGCTTACATTATATAAGTCAACTAATTATTAATTTAAAATTTCAAGTCTCTAAGGTTTAAAGAGTTGAATATTAAATAGATTATTTTATTTTACTTTCTCGAGTGTATTTTATATAAATATGAATAAAGTATAAATAATAAAACCTAGTATTTATTGTAACATTATACAGTTAAAATATAATTTATTTTACTAGTTTGTCCTTTTTTTTCTTGCCATAGTTTGGAAGTTTATTATTAACTATATTAATGTCCTTCAATTTAAGTATGTTGGTATTTGACTTAAAATCTATAGACACCATATGGCAGATGTAGAATAGTTACAAATTCTTCATAGTGATTACTGATTAGTAAAGAACAAATGCATTTACATAGTACATAATATTATACATATCGATATGTTTGAACATTTCCTTCTTATACAATATTATATTATTTAATTATTATTTTTTCATGATTATTTATAGCAATTAAGTGTTGTATATGTCATATGTAAAAAGAACATAAACCTTATTAGGAACATTGTTTATTAACGTTATTTTGTTTTCAATTGTAAAATGTTTTTTTTTTTTTTGTTAAAATACTTTTTGTTTTGGTATTATTTTAGGTTTACATATTCCTTTTGTTTCAGAAATTGTTTTCATTTCTGAATAATTTTCTTCACTAAGTAAACTGGCATTATATTCCAACAAATATCATGTACTTAATATCTGTACTTTCAGACATTGATGCTTTTCCATAATTCTCTTATCTTAGCAATTTATAATCGGCATTATGTTAATTCTGTAAAGTAATTAATATTATAAAGTATTGTCTGAAAACTTAGGTGTTATATCGTGTTAATATTGATGGCAATTGTTTAGTATTGTCAAAAAAAGATATATTTATTAATTATAGTGTATGGCGTAGGTACCTGCTTATACTTTTCTATTAAGTTTAAAGTACCTACTACCTAGGCAAATGTATACATTTTATTTAGTATTAATATTTAATAACAATTGAATTAACCCGGATAATAATTTATGAAGAAATCTGATATGCGTGATGTAATACATTATAATATTTAGCGTTTAGAATTATTCATTAAAAATGATTTGTTGAATAAGCATCTATAGTACGTGATTAACATTTTAATTAATCGACTGATTTTTGGACAAGTACGATTTATATGTTATACTTACGTCTTTTATACGATCAGCAAACAGTTTACCAAAATTACTAGTATTTTACATCACGAAAAAATAACGCAATCGCGATAATCTAATAATATGTAATGTAATATATTTATTATTTGTATTATATATATTTTTATAAGTATCGATTTGGTTTTTGCCGTTTAAGCTGTGTTAATGTAATATTATGTACTTATAAAATGTTATACAAGACCGGGTGTTCATCAGAGGTGTAATTTTTCCCTCAATCTCCGCTCTAGCATTATAATGTAAACGAGGGGTCACCCTTCGCACGCGTAATATTATTTATACGACTAACGCTCGATCGACGTCGTTGTCGCCGTCGTAGTCGTCAGCATCGCCGACGTCGCGTTTTTAATACATTTACGACAAATATTATTATTGCGCTTATTTCTTTTCGCTCGAACACTGCAATCGCAGCGAGTCCTTGCCTCTCCTACACCCACGACCCACACCCATCCCATCTCTGATATAAACTAATCATAACAATAATCTGACTACGGTATTTTCATTTTTTTCTCCCTTTATTTTTACGACTTGTTTGTTTTTGCCAACTAAGCCGATTTGCCACTATATATAAAATATAATATTACTGTACGAGTATACCTACTAAATATTTATTGTATAAGTCCGTATATATTGTGGTCCACGCAGTGTTCAGAATTGTACTAAAACGATGACCATCGTATATAAAACATAAACATTCATAATCCATACACATCGTTTTGTAACACATAAAATATATTATACAGATTATATGGTATCGGGCTGCAACTGTGGTTGTGGTTTCAGTAAAAAAAAAAAAAAAAAATAATAAATAAATATGAAAAACGAAACGAAAAAATTATACACTATAAACTCACCGGTAATATGACACGCGTTCATTTTGTGTATAATATGTGTGTGTATAATATTATATATTGTTAAAGAGTGCTGTCAAAGAAAAAGGCATAAAAAGTAATAATATAGTTTATTTAATTAATATAACACAATTTTTGTTTAGGTGCAGTGCTTATAAGTATTAAAATTATGTTATCGAAATATACTTCACGTGAAAATCAATATAATTTTCATTTTCATTTATACCTGTAGTATTACGCAAAAAATAAAACCAACTATCGTAATTGATTCATTCATAGATCAAATTCATTCAGATATATTGTTATATACATTATATACATTCGATAATACAATATATAGAGTATAAATGGTAAATGGTAATCAATAATATTATAACTTATTGTAATTATACATTTTTCAGTATACAAATTATGCCCGTGACATTTTCTAAGTCTGATAGCCGTTAAAATAATCGTTCGATGTAACGTATTGGTAATCAGCACAATATCACAGTATCACACACTAATTACACAGTACACACTACACTCAGTACACTGACGAGTGACACGCTGTACTGTGTAGGTACACACATTAAGGTATAGGTAATATTATATGTACACGTAATAGGTTATATATATAACTTGTTATACGTTTTAGTTAAGTTTTCGCTCTATGCTTCAATTTCTTTCGCTGTGATTTATTGTACCTAAATACATATCGTAAAAACAAATATAAATAATTAAGTTCTGCATGCTAATGAATGTTAAATATATGATTAATTATAAATTCAAATGTTTAATATGATATAAACAGTAAACACGTTAGTTCAATATATGAACTCTCTTACCGTTTTAAAATTATTTAAAAGTATTCAGAATTTTCGTGCTCAAGATTTTCAATGTTGCAGTGTTTTGTTCCTCCTCCATAATTCTTATGAATTTAAATTTTAAAAATAAACTCGAATTTCACACTTCAACAATATACAGGACTTAAGTTTGACGCATTTGCAATAGCTGAAACAAAAACGATTTTTCGATCATTCAAATTATCGTAATTAGCAGAATGAGAATGTACATAGGAATACGAGTACACCATAATATTTTCTATTAGAATAATTAAGAATTAGATGGCGCATTGAACGTAAATAAAAACGATGTTACATCGTTGTGTCGTTAGATTGTATTCCGATTTTTCGTTCTAATCATAATTCATGATGGTATCATTCACTAACCGTGGTCTACCATTGACTGAGCTACATTTTTGGATACGACATGATAGATAAATAGATTGCATAATGCATGCGAACTTGGCTTGAGTGAAATCATTTTATGATTATACCGGAAAATAAAAAAATAGTAGGTATTATTATTTAATTTGGTTAACAACAAGAAAATTCTGAAAACGAACCACGCCTGGTTTCCCAGAATACGGCGATTACAGATTTAAGCTGCATGCAGTGTATTCACGCAACTAAATTACTAATAAGTCGTTCGTCATGTCGAGTGATTTTTGTCGTATTCTGATTGGTCGCCGTAATCATGGTATCAACCACTCAACCACGACCTACCAGGATATTTTCAGAGTTGGAACAAGTAAAACTTTTGGACACAACATGACAGATGACGTATAGCTGCATTTGAACTCAATATAGTATCTTAAGACTCGTTAAAGGAAGTTATCGACTATCGAGGTTACCGGATCGCGAGTGACATAAACCACATGGATAACAGATTCATCGGACCGCGGCCCACTTTGTGTTTACGGTGCATACTCGTAAGTTAAGGTATTTATTATATTTTATATAATAGGACGTCAGTCGTAGTCAATCTGCTGTGTAAAATTGGCTAAAATTCAGTCGTTTCCACATAGTCTGCTGTCTCATTTCACTCTTTTAACGCGGTCGATGAGGTGTGTCACCACGGAGTTTCTACAAATGCGTATAGTACCGACAATTTCTGACTACACATCGTTGTAGTTGCGAACTGTCGTTGACGGTTATATAGTAAATGTCATTACACGATAAAAACGCGGCACGTCATACATTAAGTCACACTAGATTCAGTACAATGAACATTGATTTAATTATTCTAAACGCTACCTTTACACCATCGTCAAAAGCTCGTTGTTCTTTCATCGTACACACTATGTGGGGGGGGTTATACGTATTTTGTGCAAGAGTATACGTGTATATTATACACTGTATGGCGTCTAATGAGTCTATAGTGCCTGTACTATAGACGTGGAGTTATTATTTCGTGGTTTGATATTATAAGCAATAGCCCGTGATACGAGTTCAATTTCAAGATTTATTATAGAGCCCGCGAGTTACATCTCGCTGACGCACAGTGATCTAAAATGATAAAAACTCCTTGTTGACATTGTTATACAATACTATAATATGATTGCTTCATGCTTGTGACTTGAATTGTTGCCCCTTTTAAGTCTACAGAGACGGATTTTGAATATTTTTTACGGAACTATCACATTTGATTTTTTTATTAAAGACGTATTTGTTATTTAGATTTACAAGCTTATTGATATTTACTTATAAAAGCTTACCATACGTAAGTAACTGTATTTCTGTGTTATAGTAACTGTGCATGTGTACATATCACACAAATAAATACGTAAATACCACAATGAATTATAAATAAAGTTCGTATAGTCGATGATGTGCGCGAAGTTACTCTCACTTCGTCGAGATATAGACTCCACAGTGTTTTGACAAAATTCCATTGCATAAATACACAATACTTGTGAAAAGTGACGCCAAAAAAATTTGAGAATCATATTTATATAGTATCACTTGTTTGAAAATCAATCGACATGGTGTGTGCAGAGTAACTGTTTTTTTGATTAAGACTAACACCTTAAGAAAGTATTGTAGTTACCCGTTCGTGAATAACGTAAATTATCTAAATAGTACCCCCTATAAAGTTTACGTAGAACTGTGGCACAATAATGCCTATGTTAGTGACGTGACCTATATGTTGAAAATATTCAACTTCATGCGATATGGCGTTGTGGAAACTCGGCTGTGCTTCACAGATAGGTGGCAGTGTTCTCGAAGTTTGGGTATTTGCTTTCACCGTTATCATTCAAGAACACTCCTACACAATCCTACCCATTTTTTTAAGTATACGGATGATGGGTAGGTTAACTAGCTGGTAAATCATATACCCACAAGCAGATTACCGCAATATTTTCCATCGGTTAAACTCATAAAAAAACATGAGTCAGTATTTTTCTCCTCGTCCGCTATGCGCAGTTCAGTTCTTGATCAAATGATTTTCACGTTGTCATCTACGAGTGTGTATTATAAATATCGGTGTAGTGGTGTGCACATTCTATCAGAACAAATCGTATATATATATTTGTGAGTTTCATTATTTCCGGTACAACATAATGCCCGTATTTCGAGGACGGCACTTAAAGGTAAGACACATATCATGCATCACAGATTCCTTGTGAGGATGATAGTTCAGGTTTATGACGGACGACGGTTATACGAAAACTTTATTTTATTAATATATAATATATATATTATTCATAATTTATGACTTTTAATTTTTAATTTATAATGATTATCATTCATACCAAATATTTCCATATTCTTCACCAAAATTTTCTATGATAGTTATTGAAAGACAGTGATTCATCTGTTTAAGTTTTTAAACAAAATTGAATAAATTAATTATTTAAGATTTATTTTTTTTGCATATTGTAATGTTTGTACGCCTTGATACATTTACAAAATTCAAGTTAGGTAGGTACACTTTAATGAAATCTAGTGAATATAGTAACGTTATATTTAGTAAGTCAATGTATTATGGAATATTGTTATTATTATAGTAATTCACATCTGAATTTTCAGATATAGTGTATATAATATTATATACTATACTAGAATATTAAATGAAAAACGATTAGAAGTAAGCTTTTCATCAAACTGTATTCTTAATTCTTATATATTTGTGGCCTGGCTGCGTACCTACCTAGTACGAACTATGTCCTATACTTACTTTACACTCAATATTTTAGCTAAATATATTAATTATATTTTATACTATTATATTATCTACTTTTTATAATGGGCATCGGCATAGGTATAAACATTTCCCCTCTCAGTTAATACAGGTTTTAGATTATTATAATCGAAAATGGTTTACTTGCTAAATATTGTGAACTATGTAGGTATTAGTATCTTAGTATCTAGTATGCTATAATTATATAATATATATTATAGTATTATCGTCATAGAATTTATACCTAATTATATGGTTGAACCCAAACGAGTGATCAAATTATCTTAACAATTTTCATATAATCTATTTGCAGCGTTCGTGTGCGTGAGTGCTATATTGTCTCTTGGATTTTTAAATTTCCGGATCACTTGTCAAACCAACGATATAATATATTATATGTATCCTTAACTGCATTATTATATTTGTATTGCAGGTAGGTTTATATGGTATAACATCTGTGCCGAGTTGAAAACGGAATATAAAATCGGCCGGTGTCATGAGTTTTAAAACGTACCCGCACAGAAAACAATATACACATTACACACACACATATAATATTATATTTATTAGAATACGTTGTATAAGGTTATGGGCTCGGAGGACGTGCAGAGTATATACATACATAGTGCCATTGTTTTTTATGGGGTCCAGACGGTATTTGTTTCGTTTTTATTTTTACGGGTTTTTATTTTGTTTTATTATTGTTGTTTTGTTTTTCATTTTTGTTTCCCGACTATGACAAATCGGTTCCAAAACGTATGCATAATCGATTTTCGGACACCTGTGCCTCGTCGGCCGACGAACGACGAAGGCGAACAGCTCGCACACGTGTATCATATACATACTATTATATTATAATATATAATAATAATAGTTTGCAGCCAGCACTATACTGCGCTTATGATATATATTTATATACATTATATACGTATACACACTGCCACACTGGACATAATTGATAACGACTATACCTACGACGTTAACGCAACGTGAAATTAAATCAGTTTAACGCGCTTATCACACACACGCGCGCGCGAGGTAGGCGATCGAGAAATATGTCGCGAGAGGGTAACTTCAGAGTTTTCTGTTATAATAGTGACTGCCGTAGTTCCCGTCGTCATCGTCGCCTCTGGACGAGTTATTACCACACAATTTGTACTAACGTATTGCTGCAGCGTGAAACGCACCATATGATTTATAAACGTGAAAATATATCGTATAGGTATCGCCAACATTTTATCGCGTTCTGGGAACGAGGCAGCAGTGTAATGTAATAATTTAGGGATAATAACGGAGGTCAGGGTCATTTTAGAACTAGCCACATCGTCGTTTGGATTTCTGTAGACACAGGTTCATTTTATTTTAGCAAAACAAATCGGAATCAACTGATTTTAAATATTACTATTATATACGCGATGTCTTTTATATATAAGTACATACGTTATTCATTTACAGTATTCTGTATATTTATATAATATATATATATATATAAAGCACATGCGTATTGTACGGATTGCGTTTTTGTAGTTGTTGGTTTCGCTATTTATGAGAGACCGTTGTGGCGTGTACAGAAAATCGATGGTTTATGACATCGATGACGGTGATGATGATTATGAATGTACAACGATTTTAATAGTATTACCACAGGGGTTCACCCGTGATTTAATGACAATGCGTACTTGTCTACATAATAATATTATATTTATATACATTATACACAGTGCACACTGTAGACCAATACGTCATAATATGCATGAGTGACCGATACAAACAACATGATTTGCGCCTCCGTAGCAGACTACATTTCTGCAACACGCGATTTATATTACCGTCCTTGCCCCTTGGAATGCATTTATTGTCAAATGATAAAATGTTACACTCGTTCGCGTTTTAATACAGTAATAGTATGTATTACATAAATTACATTTATGTATACATAAATCAATCTAGATATAACCAGTTAATTAAATTAGATCGTTGTAAAAATACTTTTTTTAAACATAATAATAGGTACTATAATACAAACCGGTATTTTTTGACTGCTACTACTTAAATTGTTCGTTAAGCGTAATACGACGTAGATAGTTGAAATTATAATTATTTTTAATTCGGCTTTTAAATAATAGTCACAGTTAAGTAACAATTATAGTATAGTGACAAAATTGACATTATGGAAATATAAATTTTTAAACGTAGGTTAGGTAAGGTAATCATTTATCAATAGTTTTTATATTTGGTGATAATAGTTATGTTGAAATTTATAACTTGTATTTTATAAGCAATAGCTGCTATAGGTACTTCTTATTCTGATTATTACGATATGTACAATTTTTTATTTTATTACAAAAATTGGAGTTATGCAGTTAAATGCCAATTATTGTATAGATGTAGACATGTGGTTATATACTTATATCATTACATACTATTGAAATGTAAATGCTATTTCTTTGTTCACACATAATATTCATAGATATTAAAAAAATATTTAAATACATGTATTTTTTATTAAGTAAGACTTAAGAAAAATAATAATTTCAATAAAAATTAATGATAATGATTTCAATTAAATAGTCATACAAATATTTTATACTGTGGGTTAAAAAGAAATTATTTAGTTCATAACAAACGATTATAAACTTACAATTTAAATCTATGTTGGTATTATTGGTAATTTGTATTTTATGCCATGGCCATTTTGAATTTATTTAATTAATCTAAGCTTTTTTGAGAACGTAAATATAGGATGCAGCCAATTTTATTTAAGATATTTAGCAGTCAATAACTGTAGCAAGTGTAGATACCTTAAAATAAAGAAACGTTTGATCGAAAACAAATTTGAAGGAAAAGAACAGTATAATCATTGACCTATCCTAACCTTCCCTGCAGCTGATCAGGTGCACTGGCCACTGACATAAAAATTATAGCACCACACCTATTGGTGACAACCGGATAATGAAGTACGTACGTATATGTTATATAAGTAGTATATATGATGTAAAATACCATAAACAGTAAACACGGTAATATTGTACTCGAATTTAATTATATTCGATTCAACTGTCAAGTTTGATTTAACATTTATGAATATTATTAAACAATATATTATTTAGCAATAATACAATAATACTTATTGACAATTTATTGCCAACACATTACATATATCATTCATAAAACTATTCCATTCACACGTGGAGACCGCAGTTAAAATTTTATTGTCGTTTACAGAATAGTAGTATAATATTAATTCGTTCATTTCATTTACGTCGATTCTGATCGATTGGAATGATAAATGTATTATTGATTTTATGAGTACAATGAAGTGTTTTTTTTTTTGTGTTTTTTTTGTGTTTTTTTTTTATGTTATTACATTTTAGAGCGAAAAATATTCATATATTTTCAATTTATATAGTGGTTTTTGGTAGATAATTAAATGTAATAAGTATATTTTGAGAATCAATATTAGAGAACTCTTAGTAGGTACCAATATTACAAGATAATAACTGAAAATTGTTTGGAAAATGAGAATATTTACTCACACATCCTACGCAAATTTACGAATCTACGTAAGTACGTGGTACTTACGACTTTTAAGTCCATATCATAGATATAATATTATAATGTAATTAATATTTTATTTTAGATATTTTTTCGAGAGCCATTTATATTAGCCATGTTTTGCATTGTATTTGTTATTCATATAAACTCACCAACATAAATTTTTACATGGGTTCAGAATTTGGTAAATGAAGTATATTGTAAAATTTCAAGTGTAAAGGAACATTAAGTTCCACAAAATATAATTTATTTAAGGTTTAAGGTAAAAAAAAAAAATGAACAATACATCCTTATACTTAACTAGCATTGAGTTAGTAAAAATATCTCGTACATAATACATGTCAAATGTATTAAAATTTGTTTGAATTATTGTACTTTTTATGTTCTTTTATTTTTTTATATAATTAAATGCATAATTGACATTGTGATGTTTGTAATCAATGATATTTAAATTGTATACAATGTATACGATTATACTTAATTGTATAATTGTAAATACAAGCGTAATTCCTATGTTATACTATAATACATAAGATGTAAATAAGAGTTTAATATAAACAATATCCGTGACACAATAATAGTATACATATACTTGTAATATATATAGTAAGCATTAAGATTGATGTATTTAGGTTCAGGGGTTTTAATAAATATCTAAAATAATGAATTAATTATTTTTGTGGAATTCAAAATATAATATTTGGTGGAAAACGGTTATGAAGATAAAGGACTTAGGTAACTTAAGAGTTAAGAGGGAAACAGAAACTCCCTAAATTTCTAAAGTTAAGTCAAATTCAACTGTTTGACATAATGACACTACAAATGATGACATACCCGTGAACTCGTCTAAATACAAATAACATAGACTTTGCTTTAGGTACCACTAAAGAGGTAAAAACATTTATCAAATTGAAAAATTCTTTTAAACTTGATAACCGATTACGATAACGTGTTTAACGTAGGTACCTATACATTAAATTATAAAAATACCGATTATAAGATAATAAAAATATAACCGTACGGGTTTTCGGAGAGCATATGCACAGAACTATTTGACAAAAAGCATTAACGCTAGTGACGATGTATACGTTATTTTTCAATCGGCGTTATACAAAAACTTGCTATTTTTCGTATATCGTACGTATGCGAAAACGACTAAATGTATACTACATCCCCGTGTTAGCCTTACATGTGCATATCATAGCAAATGTATGCTCAAAACTTTACGTTTAACTTTGTTAGTAATAACTTATAAAATTAGAGTGAATAGACTTATTATGAAACTTAAGACTATTTGTGTTCATATGTAGATTTTTTACGATACTTCAATTTTTAAGCGAATTTGATGTGTATAAAATAGTTAGATTTAAAAATGCTCATAACTCGCTTAAACGCTGAATTATCGTTAAGATCCAACATATGAACATAGATAATACTCTTATCATTATCATATCTTAATTTTCATAATACTATAATAGGTTTTAATTCAACTCAATATTAAAGCTCGTGAAGTTAAACGTAAATTGCTGACCGTAAGGTTAGTTGTACTGTCTATGATTAATCAGTGATTAAGAATTAATCAGCTGATAACAGATTTTTAACCGGCCAAATTCGGCCGATTAAACTACGGTTAACTTTAATCGGAGATGGTACAAATAGCCCTAAATGTGTGATGTTACGCACTTAATGTAAGACGAATACTAGTGTAGGTAGTATCATTTATAAGGAACTAAAGGAACACAAATGCTGAACTCGTGGCACAGTGTTTTTCGATTTAACGTCTTTACACGTTTTGACAGTGAATAAGTATTGTAGATGTTAATAATGAAAACAACTCTATATTACCTTATTTGTCATCATAACAATTACAAACTAAAAAATTCCATTAAGAATTTCTATTAAAAGTGATATGTCTCTACCCTCTAGTAATAGTAGCAAACTATAGCAACCCCACAAATACGTTTGTACTTTCTAGTCCCTGTGTATAACAGTGTGGGATTTTAATCACATTTAATGAACCGTTGTGCTTAAATTATGTATTTTTTTAATTCATGTTTTTATTTTTTAATATATTCTTATTAGACTTTAGATTATTTAAAAATATCGCTTATTCACCTACTTGAATACTGTATAGTATATTATAATCATTATATGTTGGAATGAGTCCAGACATCTTATATGCATATACTTTTGCAGAAAGTCGTTTCTTAATATTTTTCCAAAAAATAACGAAAAAAAGAAAATGGGAGTAGAAAATAGTATGCATAAGATGTGTTCGGCTATAATTTTAATAGAATTTCAATTCGTAAAAATTGATTTTAGTGATATAGTTGAATACCAATCGATGAAAAATTGGTTTTATATATTAGTTATTTAACTTTTTAAAAACATCTAAAATACTTATTATACAATTTATTTGTTATTACACTTAAAATATATATCCATTTAAAGTTAATATTTTTACGAAATTGTATATTCGTAGGTACAAAAAATAACAATTATTTTGGTTACTTAGTTGAAATTCAAAAAACATTTATAGTAGAAATATTTAAACTAGTATAGGTACGTTACAATGTTTATAATATATTTATGGGTAACACGAATATTTATTAACATTTGCGTTCTATGGTATTTCAATATTGACTTATTATAATTATTATAATTTGTAAGTTAATAAAAATATTATAGTAATTTATATGTCTTATGCGTTAGTTTTGTCAAAAATTAGTTTAAATTCGACTTATCGTATTTCTAAAGAAAATATAAAATATATAAAATAAAAGATTTATAAATTAGGTTTAGTATTATATAATTATAGTACCTATAAGCTATAAAATATCTTCGGGAATTAAAGTTAGATAATATATACCTACCATTTCCGCTGAAATGTTTTTTATTTACAATGCTTATAATTAAATTTAAATTAAAAAAAAAATAATTTTATAGATATACCTACTATATAAACGGAGTTCACACAATACTTATTCTACAGCAAAGCAAATTTCTAGAGTTTTTCAAACTTATGCAATTTTATTGGTTTTGAGTTATAAATTTGAACCATCAAAACAAGGTGTCTCAAAATTAAATATATTATACTCTTTAGTGTTGGATGTTAGAATCTTTCAGCCGATAGCGACGCATCCGTCTTAATTTGATATGCCTTGTTCAAACGTCAATGTATACTGCATTTAATTTGCATACATTACACTTGCATAATTTATTTATACTTGCTTCATTTAAAACTATTATTTAACGACATCCGGAGTACCTATTTATAGTTATTAATTATTATAACGCAAGTTAAAGTTATTTATTTGAAAGGATTAAAACGATTTATCCAATTGATTTAAAATCATAGATTGCTTTTTTAATAATTATGTAGGTATATTTTGTAAAACAATATTATGTACAATTTCGAAATACTATCTCGTGTTTAAACGTTTATATTTATTTTTTAGTTCATATTTACATAATATGTTTAAAACGCAATTAAATGTACAAATATTTTTTCAGCACTATTTATCCGCGACTCAAGTGCGTGGATTATTTTTAATACGATCAAAGAGAGCTTAAGCCTTTTATTTATCGTTGGGTGGGTGTCTCGCACGGTATGACAACCCGAAATGGTATATAAAGGGTAGCAGATTTTCACCACCCATTGGCAATTGAATTCAATTACATTTTACAAATCCCACATAAGCACTCGTGTTATATAAGAGAGGGAAGTACGAGTGTTTTTCTTGTACACTAGTCCCTTTCTGTATACGCACGCAACGAACCCTACACATCCCTACATCCCACCATCACACTCGAGCCGTATTATTATAATGGTTGATCTTTTGGACGTGTGCCGGAATTATTTCGGTCTCCGGAATCGGTGTACGTATATCTGCTTGTAATCTTCGAAATTATACTGAATACAATTCGTTGAGTAGATTTGAATAAAAAAACATACGTTTTCTTAACATTTTCCTGTTTTTTTTTTTGTGTATGTTTCAAAAACATTGTGGCTCAAATAAATGAAAATCAAAATTATGAGTTATTATTGAGTTAAACAATAAATCTTCTACTAAAAATAATATTTTGTTGTTGTTATATGTACTTACACATAGGTATAACTGATATAACATATATATATTACAGTGGCTCCCAACCTTTTTCATTCTACGCCCCTTCTTATTAGTTTACTAAAATCTCATCTCCCCCCCCCCTTAATGTATAATCAATTTTTATTTTTATTTTTGTATGGTGTATAAAATATAAATCATATAAAATAACTATATTATATTAAACAAATATACAATATACAACTATTTACTTTTATTATTTTCATTATTTTAAAAATGTATTTTAAATCACTTACGAAGTAATAATATTAAGTGTAAGAAAAAATTATTAAATATAATAACAAACATTTTAATAAAACATATACGACGGTATTAAAAGTATGACTTGACTGATGTGTAACTATAAACATGAAGTAGAGTCTACAAAAAAACATTTCAACACATGACCTATCTGAATTGTAGTATCCGTTATCGGAGGCAAACAGATAGCCGTATGTCATGCGAATCAAACTTTGACACTATATATATCTATTAATATTAGATTAAATGCTAAAAGGTCTATCGTTATAATATGTAATATATATTTGTTATCGATGTGCTATAATCTGAAAATGAATACAGTAATTCAATTATACACATAGTAAAAGTACATAATTATTTTTGTAATTCCATCATCAGTACATTCCTCCCTGAGAAGACTCTAAATTCCCTCCTGGGGGAATTCCTCCCCGGTTGGGAACCACTGATCTATTATATCAAGTGTAAAGGTTTCTGCAGTTTTGTAAAATCACCAATGATTAAAATATTTTATAAACCTTCTCTTTTTGTGCTAAAATTTAAGTAGGTACCTCTATAACGCTCTGATTAGTATTTGAATAACAATAATAATTTTGTTCTAAATATTTAAAATGTGTTTGTGTTAATATTATTTTTTATTATCTAACCTGTAACAGTACAAAACGTATTAGACGTATTACTATTCATGTATAATATATATTTCAAAATAATAATATTTGCTTGTTAGAGTAAAATGTACCTATGTATATAAATACAACTATTGAACCATATACAGATATACACATTTATATATATATAATATGCCTACTATATACTGCAAGTATATTATATGCATGAACATATTATTATACAGCATGTATATTATATATACATATGTATAAGTATATTGTATACATAGTATTCTAGGTATTGTCGTATAACTGTTGGCTTATAATTTATATACTGTATTCAACGGCGGCCACACGATGAGCAAATAATACGTTTTGTTTTGTTCATCTACAACCTAAATTTTACCTGTAAACTCAATGGATTTCCTACTAAAATCCTCCCTACAATATAAAATCATATAAAAAAAAAATGTCTTTTAAAAAAAAGACGGGTCTATCAATAAAATACACATCTGTTCGTAGAATGACTTCTTCCGAAAGGTTTTGGCAGAACAATACCATTCAGGTCAGCCAGACTGTGAGGAGCCCAAAGGTCCCGGCGACCCAATGTCTACCTTTTTCGCCCCCTCCACCGCGTCATCAGACGTTCATACCTGGTGTGCGTCTATTATGTTTTTGAAATTTCTCCGTTCTGTCGGCATATAGGTGTACATTCGTTTTTGGCGGTGCCCGCACTGCAGTGCACGTCTAGTGTTTGTATAGTATTCGTCGGTCTGTAGAACTGTGGTGGTGGTCAGTGAGTGAGTGTGCTTCGACCGTCAAACGCAGTTTTAATACATGTGCCGGGAAAACGTTCTATCACCGGTATTCGGGAATATGTGCCAAGAATTGAAAATGAAAACCAAAAGGAAATGTTACAGGAAATCCCCATTGCCGATGCCTAAAGGTACAGTACATATATAATAATATATAATGTATATGTTGCGCATTAGTATAATACGTTTGATTTCAATTTTTTTTTTTCATTTTCCCTTCTACTTTATTATAATTTTATTCATTATTTTTTTTTATCAGTAAGTTGGTGGATACCCTATAGTGATATGTTCGAGTACGTGAGTCTGGAAGCATTTTTGCTTAAATGGATTTTGATTGTTAGTAGATAAATCACGTTTTCGCGATCTGAGTGCGTCACCCGTTTACCGCCGTCGCACGTGCGCCGACGCGTCGGCGGTTTGCCCACTTTGTCGGTCGGTCGCTTTAAAAAAAGTGCGCACGCCAATGGGATGAAATAGTAAATACCTAAGTTTTCTTGTTCACACACATCGGGTCTATAAATAATTGTATTCAAATTTACTTACGCACATAATATTACAATTCGAAACGATTTATTTAAATTTTTTTCGGAACCCGTATAAATAAAGTTGTTTTACGTTATTTTTTATTTACGAGCGCATTCGTTATGAACAACAAAAGCAAATTAATAGGTGAAATAATAAAGTTTACACATGAATTATGACGATTATATATTATATATATATATATACACAAGTATAAAAAATTGAGAAAAGTGTACATTATTCTTACTATTCTTAGGTCGTTTTTAAAATTCTAAAATACACTTGCATATATTTATAAATGTTATGTTAGGACTGTTAGGTACATTTAAAATATACGAATAATTATCTTCATTATTTTTTAAACTTGACATAAGAAATAATTATAACTTATAATTTTTAAGCATTGAACTATAGAAAATACAATTATTTATTATTAGTATTATACACATAATCGTGTTATTCTTCGCGATCTGTCCAATACAAAAACTGCAACTTATCTTTAGGAACAACATAGGTAAAGCGTTAGTATTTCACTTCTTAGTATAATCGTATCAAATTATTTTTGTTTTGTGATGTAATAAAAATTCTAATTAACCTGTTGTTGATTATGGTTTTTTTTTTTACTATACAATATTTTGCACTTATGTTACATGGTTGTTAAATGTATACTTCCATTGTAGCCCATTAGAGTAATACTTCGAAACAAATTTTATCGCATTACACGCATTTTGTACGTTCTCCTTATTGCGCTCGTGAAAATGACGTTATCGCATAATGTTTTGAGTAAGTCATACAATATTACTGTAAAAAAAAATGCTTTAAATGTTTTACACTGGTATTACACCATACAGTCAGGCAAGCAGCTATATTTATACATTGAATCTAGGTAGTGGATGTACTTAAAATTTGTAGGTACTACGATTAAATATCTTACATTAAATTCAATATGTGGTTATTAAAATATTAATTTATTTTGTAATACAATATAAATTTGAGTACAACGCTTAAATAGGTAACAAATTAAGCTACTATTATGAATTATGTGTATGATTCATATTTTATATGGTAGTTATTGTTTACCATATTACAATATTAATAATTATTATACACTAAAATTTAAAATGAATACAATTATTGTATTGTTATTAAGATTTGACAACTTATAAGCAAGTCAAATATAAAACAGTACTATAATAGTATCAATACTATATGATATTAGAGATAATTTTGAATCGTATGAAACTATGAACATCGTTGTAACCATTTAATCAATGATTTTTATTGGACTCCGTGCATAAAATCATTTTTATTCTTTTTAGGTACAATATATTATTGAGTAGCGTTTCACTATTAATTATTTCTAAGCCAAAGGAAAATGACCTGCCTTAGACTCGAGGTCAACGTTTTTTCTTTAATTTATAAATATAAACATATAATACGTAAAAGACTAGGAAATAAAACAAAGTGACCATTTTATAAACAATGTCCAAACCTGGTGTCAAGGTTGCTTTAGTAAACAAACTGCGCTATGTACTATGTAGTCAAATTGTTTTAGTTCCGATAGTTTGTGTAGTTGTCTCGGTGAGTCAGTGTCAGATAGAGCTGATTTTTGTCGCTACAGAATTTATAACTTTCAGCCATGCGTCTAAATTTATTTTTAATAAAAAAATAGCGTTTAATTCATGCGTGAGTTATTAAGGAAAAACGCGGAATTCAAAATGCACGCCGGTGGTAATAATATATTGCACTCGATGTACTGCAGTCGGAGAACTGATTCATTTTATGTAAATATGGGTAAATTGATTATTAATACTCGTGACTTTTTACTTGTTTTCGGGTCTACAGAGATGAGAGAGAGGAGCAGGAATGCGGCAAGGACACGTAGGGAAAATGAGAACGCTGAATTCCTAGAATTGGCCAAACTCTTGCCATTACCGGCGGCCATTACTAGCCAATTAGATAAAGCTTCAGTCATCCGGTTGACCACTAGCTACTTAAAAATGAGACACGTCTTCCCTAACGGTGAGAACAATACGCGTTTTATTCTTATCTGTACTCAGATTTCGTCTCATACTTAAGTACTTAGAACTAATATTTATTACACCCATCATAATTTAGGCTTAGGTGACGCTTGGGGTGCAGCGACTCCAGCAAACCATGCAAAAGAAGCTTGCATTAAAGAACTCGGTTCATATCTACTACAGGTAAATATATTAAAGGTAATTCGATAAAACGGTAAAACTCTAATTCGTAAAAATTTGTAAATAAAACAACAATATTTTGTTTTTAACTTCTCAATTTTTTTTCACGCCATTGAAAGTGTTTAATGATCAAGCTAATGAAAAATCACAACTATTTAAATATTTTTCTACCTTTTTTTTTATCAATAATAATATTATTGATCCACTTTTTACCATTATTTTCAGTAAAAACTGTTGACGTGTGCTTTTCTAGAATTATATTTTCAACTATAATAATTATGATTATAAAATATACAATTCATAAAATATTTACCCATGTTTTTATTTTTAGAGTCTCGATGGTTTTATATTCGTTGTAGGCGGTGATGGAAAGATCATGTATATATCTGAAACAGCATCTGTTCACTTGGGGTTGTCACAGGTATTAAATAAATATATTTTTGCATTATAATGATATAATTTATAGGTATTTTAAAACAGATGTTTTTGTAATACTTATTTAATCACTATTTTAATTAATTTTTAATTTCGATTGATATTGCTGCGTTAAGGTGGAATTGACTGGTAACAGTATATTTGAATATATCCATCAAGCTGATCATGATGAAATGATATCAGTGCTTAGTCCACCTCTTCCTCAAAATCTTCCAGCGGAGAATATGATGATGAGTATGTTATTAAAAAATACTGTTTTTTACAATTTTTGGAAAGACTGTTCGCCTAATAAAAAAAAATACATTTTAGATTCGACTGTATTTGAACTTCAACGTGTATTTTTTTTACGGATGAAATGTGTACTGGCAAAACGAAACGCAGGGCTTACCACAGGAGGATACAAGGTAAATTATATATTTATTTTAAGTATATTATGTAGTTCTATAATTTATAAATAAATTATGTAATGGATAAAACAAATAAAAATGTTGAATGGTTTTTTGATTAAAATCTAATTGTTAGCATTATCTATACCTATAAGTAATATCAGTAAAACGAACTATTTTTAAAATATTAATCTAATTAAATATATTTAGACTGGTTAAATAGTTACGTAATATCATATATAACTAAGTGTATAGAGCATAAAAAAAAAATTAAAAAAAAAACATAGTAAAACATTTATGTTTATAAATTAACTAAATATTATTTTTTGAAACCTGTAAGCTTGAAAGTTACTTTATGATGGTAATCTGTATTCTGTAATATGTTTGAACAAATGTTTTTCTAAATAGTAATTATCACTCATTGATGATAGATTAACTAATATAGAGTACCTATATTTTTTTAAGACGGTTAATAGAAAACTATTCAAAAATAGTTATTTTTCCATAGTAGGTATTGCAGACTTGATAAGATATAATTTTAATTATTTATTATTAAATATTAATATTCATAGTTTAATAATTATAATATGCATTACTTATTCAAATTTGAGCAAATAGGTTTGGATATTATTCTATGTTACACCATTATATCGGTGTATATATTATCCCAGTGACTCAGTTAACGAAATATTGATACGGTTAAAATATTTTCTGATTCCTATTGGTAATCGTAATAAGTTACGGTATAAAAGATAACTAAAAAAATAACTAATAATAATAAGTTTATTATTTTGACTATTGATTGTTAACACAAAATCAAATTTAGTACTGTACATAAATTTATAAAAATGTAAACACAAAGTATATAACGTTGCATTGGTACAAATTAGAAACATAATATTGAATAACTTTAAAAAAATAGTTCATATCAATTTTTGAAGGTATTTCATACATGCTATCATATTTTATTAAAAACTTAACTTACATATCAACACGTAGGTGATGTAAAATTATCTATCTTTGGTATAAGTACGTGTGATAATGATAAGAAAATAATAAAAACAATTTAACATATTATTTTTTTTTTAATTATAAGGATAAAGAGTTCTCGCAGATATTACGACAAACACGAAGTAACAAAGCTATACCTATGGGTTAATGACATTTAATATTATTGTTGTACTATATCACTAACTACAGCCTAAACAATAAAACTATAAAATGGTCTGGTGGCAGTTTGAACACTTACTGCCAATACAAAAACCTGAACGTGTTTACATTTATAATTTACTATTTAGTCATCTTGTACATACACCATACATGAGCGTATATAAGCTAACAAGGCGAAAATATCAGTATTTAAATTGTAAATAATCGCGTTGCAGTATTGAAATTATTTATTTTTTCATTAGGCATGAATCAATAAAGTTAAAAAATTAAAATTATAATTTGTTTAAATGTAGCTTTGAAATATACTTTACACGGTTAAAGTTTTATATAAAATAATTTATTTAGCTTTAATAAAATTCTAACAATTACATTCCGAATAAGTCATTATTACAAAGTAACAATTTCAACTAACCGTAATACTGTAATAGGTATTTGTATGGTTTGTAATGTAAAATTATACTGTAGTTTTTGTTTTTAACAAAACATTATCTAATTAATAATTAAAAACGAATGTTTATAAAATAATATATTTTATGTATAATAATAATAATAATAATAAGTAAAGTTAAAAATAGTTTAACGTGTAAACAATAATAATGTATATTGCATGTAAACAATACGCAATAACCTTCACCATTATTATACATTTAAAATAATTGTATACATAATATAAGAATTTTATTGTTTATCCAAGAAAAAAAATAGCGATATATTAATATTAAATTTAAATGTAATATATTTAAATTGTTTTTTTTGTTTAAATATATTTATTATTATTAATTATTATACAATAATAAACGTTCATAATATTTTCTTAGACAAAATAAAATTATAATGGACATAAGTTTTCTTTAAATTAGTTGTATGTTGATTGTTTTAACGGCCGTGTATGTATTTTCTTTTAGATAATTATTAGGTACTATTTAATGAGTTCAGCATAGGCGTAACTTGGGCAATTTTGCCGATATACTGTATACTAAAAGATACTTAGTGACTAAATATACCTAATAAATATATTTTACAAGATATCAAGGGGGGCAGTTGCCCCCTCTCGCCCCCCCCCCAGTTTACGCCCATGGAGTTCAGCATCATATTTGATAAAATCAGTGTACTTTGTAAATACATTAGAAGCTATCGAAATTCGAAATACAAATAACCACTTATGTAAAAACGCCACTGTATGCTTTGAATAAAAATAATATAATATCTTTTATTTTTCACATAACTGTGGATTTTAATGAATTACATTTGAACTACCAGTGTTTGAATTGGAAAAACAGATTAAAGGGATGGGGGCCGAAATCTTTTTTTTTAAATCATAAGAAAATATCTTTATTCCATTTTACAGTAATCTATCAGTACGTAAAAAATTCATCTTCATTATTAATTTTAAAATAAAAATAAAAATAGAATAAAAATAGAATACCTACTAAAAAGCACTGTAGCGAGTGTTATCACTTGTCAATCAGTGAAATCAACTAGTTTATAAAAAAAAAAAATTACGTAAACAACTACCTAACTATTATATTATTTCCATATCTACAGTTGTTGTATAGGTGTACTACATGAATAACAATATAATATCTATATAAAACTTATTTTTTTACTGTACATTTTTTAAAAATAAATTATTGTTAACTAAATTGTGTAAAACAGACTTCTAAACGCCTTCAAGGTTCCAAAATAAACCATAGAATACGCTGAAATATTAAAAAAAAAGAAGGGTTGGGTGTCTTCAAATCACTTTTCCCAATTCAAGCACTAGCAAATATTAATAATATAAATTTAATAATGTTAAATATTAACATATCTAATAAATATCTACACACTGTTAAACATAATAACCAAAGCTCGGATTTTATAGCACTAAAAATAACTGAAATATGCGCTTTTATATGATCTAAAAAAATCTTTAAAAAAAAGTGTTATCAAATATACCTTTTTACCAATTTTACTAAATTTATTGTTCACAATTTAAAAATAAATACTTAAATTTATTTAATAAGTATTTATGAATTAATACTTAAATTTATCTAATAATTATTTATGAATTAATATATTTATAAATTATAATTAATAAAAAATTATTCAAAATTATTTGGAAATAAGAATGAAATTTCAAGTAATTGTGTTTTATTAATTAAGTAATGTTCTAAACTATTTTACTTGAGTCACACTGTATAATTAAATATTTTGTCAAATATTCAAATTTGAAATTCCGACGGTTGTTAGTCAACAATGTCTTGTAGGTCGAGAAGGAATGCTAAATATCTACCGATGTGATAGGCGAAAGCTTAAAAAAATACTATATCGTCACAAAACAATTTTTCAATGTGATTATTTATCTTCTATTTTATATACCATGGTATATATTAACATATAATATAAACTAGATTTACGATTTTATAAATATACAAAATAAAACTTTATATTATGCAAATTAGCAAAAAAACTTTAAAAATAGCACTAAAAAGTAAAAACTTAATATACCCGCAAAAATAGCAGTATAAAATTAGATATTTGGAATTTTGGAGTAAAACAAATTCGTAGCTCACTGCTATTTTTACGCGTATCGTATGATACTTAGCAAATTCTATAAAAGCCGAACTCTGATTATAACGCACGTATCCTTTATATTCTATAATATAATACAGTATGATATAGGTATCTTAAATATTATCATATAACCACCCCAATTGTTTGCCGCTTATTTCAAATAGGCGTGTGATAATATTGCAAATAAATAATAATAAATAAATAATTTATCATATACACAACCCTACACGTTAACCAACGAGAGCACTCGTACATGCTGTCAGGTTGTTTTCGATCACTTTTTGTTGTTTTAATTTTAAGTTCGCTCGGTATTGATTTTTATATTATTATGTTTGACTTATCATTGCTTGCACAGTTTCAAATTGGATTTTTTTACTCCAACATCGTAGTATATAACAAAATGTACGTACCTACCTATTATACACGAACGTGTTCAAAACTTAAAATCATTTTATTTAGTACCTACCGGTTTTTGTTATACAACCAAAAATATGTCTTGTATAATGATATGTGTTATTCATATCATACGCGTACATTACATCACATAATAATATACATGCTTAATTTTAAACGCTTCGAGCGGTTAATGGTAGGATTTATAATATTATTATGTACGTTATAAACTGTTAAAATATTTTACACTACGAATTAGGATAGCACTATATTATATAGTATAGTTGCGGAGTACATTGGTCGTATACTTATGAGTTATAATATATATATTATATAACATTATAGGTTTTTCTTTCCCTAGACATAGCAAAGTTTCATACATTTGATTTATGATATATATATATATATATTGTACATTTTTTTTTTTTTTTTGTTGTTGCGGACGGCTTAAGTGTAGGCCATAAAAATCACTCGTGTGCCCTGGCGTGTGTTCGTGCATACATTACGGAGCTAATGCTTACGCATATATAGGCTCATAATATAACAAACGGGCGCGTATTGCTGCAGCGTTATAATAAATACATACAATATATTATATAAATATATATATATATACACACAACACGGTATATGCGTACCGTGTCGATTGTTATAATATACGTAATACTATAACATAATATTATACATATTTTATACGAGGGGGCAGGATATGGGATGAAAGGAGCGGGGAAAATAAAAAGGAGTGAAATAATAAAATACAACGGACGACGGCGGCGGCGGCGCCATGTTGCGGGGGCCCAGGTGTGCGCGCGCGAGTGAGTTTAATCGCCGCCGTACATTTACCTGTGTTTTTGGCCGTCCGTTTGCCATTGGCCGCGCTCGCCGCGGGCGTCCTCGCAACACTCTTCGAGAGTCCTCCTCTTTTTCAACATTTTTTCCCCGTTACTTGTTTCTCTGCTGGACGACCTCTGCTCGCTCACTGGGATATAAACGATAAAGCGTCTCGCGATATGTGTTTATAAAGTCCGCAGGGAGGCAGCGCACGTTGCGCGGCGATAGGTACCTACGTGTACTGCAGCTGTAGGGTGGGCCTGTATAGATCGTCGTATAATATTACCTACATATAAATGTCTTAACATACACGGGAAAACGTGAAAAATCGGAAGTCTGCCGGTAGATGTATATTGGCGTGTATATAACGGACATTTTTAATAACTTTGCCACCTCTCACTCATCACATAGGAGACATTTTTAAATAATTTAAAATTAATAATAAATGTATCAAACATGCATTTATATCTTATAAGATAATATTATTTTCCCTCAAAGTATTGTATAAAATACCTATATATCGTATAAATTGTTTCACGTTCTTCTGCTGTAACCTATGTAATAGGTAACTATGCTGAGAAGTGAGAATACGTCAACATTAACTTATCGCATTAACTGGAATACAAAAATATTATTTCATGAATAATTATGATTAGGTACAAGATTATAATAACATTGTTTGCAAGTTACAGCACCTTTTTTAATTATCTCTTATGTACCTAATATTAATTAAATTTTAAAGATATGGAGAAGGTATACTATGTTTCTCGTTAAAAATTACTTATTATGATACTAATATATAATAATAAATTATTATAATATATAATATATTATAGTTGTGTGCAATTGACTTCAAATATTTATTGTTATTAGTTTCATCATATCTTCTAACATGCGACAGCATTTAACCGCTCGTCCAAATTTGTATACATATATTTTATTTTTTTTTGAGGTACCTACTCCAGTTTTGGATAAATTCTAATTTTTTTTTAATTTAAAACTATAAAAAGTGTTCTTTAAATAATTTAAATTAAGGCATTAGCTCACGGCACGCGTTGTAGTAAATGATATACTATAAAATGACCTACTATACCATTATCAAAATAACGAATAACACACATCTACTTTAGAATCTAAAGTTTAAATGAAGTGCGATTATTACTTCTAACCGCAACTGTTATAACTATACTTCTAACAAAGGTTAAAATTTTAAGTTATTATTTACGCGAGATATTTTGTCATGGATATTTTTAAGGGGATATTTTTGTTTAGAAATATTTTGTCGTGGAACTGTCATAACTCATAACATATTATAATTTATAGGACTATACCTATTTCAGTATTTGACAGAAACCAATCATCGTAAAAGTGTATAATTTTATAATATTAAAATGTATAATAATATAAACTAATGTACATTTTATTTTTCGATTCTCATAATGTTCTAAATAACATTTTGTGATGGCACTAGAGTAATGTTACAATATAAGATTAAGAATATTTGATCTTTTTTATATGTTAAATTTATTATGGTTGGAATAAAATTATCAGCAGGTTTATGATTTTTTTTAAATGTATTTCGTTTTATTCTGTTAAGTTTTATTTTGTTTTATATTGTTAGCATTATCGCAATAGGATAAACGTAGTATAATAAAATTGTGTACAAAGAATACATAGATAACAGCTACTATATCTATATATAAGTGGATACTGGCTAACTGATATTACCGACTACTGCAATCTATAGTACCTACTGCTCTACAATGTATATACTATATTACTATATTGTAAATACATATTATATTGTTATGTTATGACTTAAATGATCATATAATTATGTTGCTGCTTTTCTATAGCATACAATTTCACGAAGTATATCATTTTGTACTGTTTGCAACTGTTGCGAGTTACAATATTATAAACACAAATATAGTATATTAAACACGATGTGGAGATGACGCTACATTCATGAGCGTTATTATCTCCATTTTACAAGTTATAACATAGCAAATTGAACATTCTGAATAATTAATTTAACTTTGTTATATTTATTATTAGAGCGAATAATTAATGTATTATACAATTTAAAAATAAGAATATTATCTATTTATCTAGCGAATTGTGTATGTTTTTTTTATGTTTTAACTTTAAAATTTAAATATAAATAAAAACCAAACAGACTAATTTAGATAATATTTTAACTATTAAATTTTATAATGGGTCAATTCACTCTGAGAAATAAATATTAAGCATTAAATATTTTAATGGATTATTCATCATAATGTACAATTTTCCAAGTTATGCGTTTGTAAGATGGAGACAATTCATTTGGGTGTAGCGTGTTCTTAATAATGTATACAAATAACCGTATATTGTATGTTTATATGTATAGGTACACACTTGCGCAGGTGTGATAACATTTGTTTATGTGCACTGACTATACACGAAAATTCGAATCGCAATAGGTAGGCACGTTCTGAAGAATTATACTTCAAAGTAAGAATAACGCACAGGAATTTTCGAATCCTTTCCATTGTATAAACGTAATATTACGAGCGTCCTCGCTATAGGTGAATTTTCCGAAACGTGTCCAAGTCCATGCATGTCGAATACAAGAGCTAGTGAAAACGTTTTAAAACAACCTGTACACTCCACATGTGGTGTCGATAGCCGAAGATTGATTACGCGAACCGGTCGCATTCGTAGTAGGTACCACTACACAGTAAATAATATTATAATAGTCTCTAATCCCGTCCGCTTATTGATACCTCACGATCGGCTCCAACGTGTCTGAGCCACGGAGAACACCTATGATTTTTATTACTATTCAGTACCTATTGTCCCGGTTGCCGAAGGTACATTTTGGAATTTTTTGGGTATATTTTTCGAAATGAAAGACAGTGAGGTGGAGGTGAAGAAAAAAATATCTCACACCTGTGAAGAGACCCGTATTTAATTTATTCTAATACTTAAATCTTGTATTTTTGGTTGTGGTCACGTCTCGGCTATTATGAATGGACTTCTTGACACCTTCTCAACGTGCACATTATATTACCTAGCCTATTATAACCCATGTGGCTATGTGATGCAGCAACGACCTTTAGAACAGGTCTTATGTTGTTGTTTTTTTTTTCATATATTATGATATACATATACCTATTTATATTTTATAATGGTATTTTTTCAACGGCATAATATAATAACACAAACTCGTACACATATACTTATTATATTGTGTTTGTGAGTTGTGACTAGTGCATGCTGCAGTACCTATATATGGCTATATTATATGACTCTATCAATGGCCGTATTTGTTTAGAAGTGTAAGTATACATCCGTTTCGATATTGTCATATTGAATATTCCATCGAACACCCAAGGGGATCATATTTCTAAAGTGAATGTAAACTATATATTTTGTTTGCCTTCATATAATATACACGCAAAAAAACAGTATCGTATCGTATTTGTATACATAACATATAGACCATATAGGTTTGAGTGTGTGTGTGTTTTTTTAGATTTCAATAATTTGGCTGAAAAATGTTAATATTAAAACATAATATTTTTGTTGTTATTCAACTGTGTATAAAAATCTATTATGTACTTATAATACAAGCAGTCCATCATCAGTTATCAATTACAAATTAATTTGCATATTTTTATTATACCCACTATAAAACATGCATTATGATAGTCAATATTTTAATCATATATTTACTCTTTGTAGTATTTTATGTTAAAATATTTAAATACCAATTAGGTATTTCAAACTGCAAGTAACAATTATCTAATAAATACCACATTTTACAATAAATATTTTTACTCAATCGATAATTTATTATTTTCTATAATGTCGATTAAACTATAATTGTAATTTAACAATTATTAATTGCATCATACGTATTTTTTGTTTTAACTATATAGGTAATACACTGTTCTGGTTACCTTAAAGTGAGACAATATCCTGCTGGAATGCCCGGAATAGAAACCGTTGGCCTAGTTGCAGTTGGTCATTCGTTACCACCGCATGCCATCACAGAGATTAAATTGCATTCAAATATGTTTATGTTTCGTGCGAGTTTGGACTTAAAGCTCATATTTCTAGATGCCAGGTATGTCAAGTAAAATTTGTAATAGCTAATAACTAATAATATTTCACTCATATGTATACAATATACATAACACATTATACTCGTGTAGTAATCTTGTTTCGATTTCATTTTGTACAACTAAGTAATGCATAATGGTTAAAAATATATTATTATTTAACACAAATTTTCAACTCACGCCTTTTGTTTGATTGTCTATATTATTTTGCATCTTGTAACTTTGTGTAAAAATTATGATATTTTATATTATTATTTTTAAATTTTAGAGTATCTCAGCTGACAGGATATGAACCTCAGGATTTAATTGAAAAGACACTCTATCATTACATTCACGGTAGTGATATTCATAACATGAAACTCTCACATCACACACGTAAGTACTGAAAAAAATCGTTAAATTTTCAGAAAATAATAAAAATTTTGCTTGTTTATTCCAGTGTTGTTGAAAGGCCAAGTCACCACGAAGTACTATAGGCTGTTGGCCAAAGATGGTGGTTGGGTGTGGGTTCAAAGTTACGCCACCATAGTCCATAATAGTAGATCTTCGAGGCCCCATTGTATAGTTAGCGTAAATTACGTACTGAGGTGAGTAAATTAAATATATATTCGACAACAGTATCGACGGAGCTATAATAGAAATATATAATATGGTTATTCTGTAGTGAGTCCGAAATGAAAGACGTCTGCCTGTCCGTAAGCAACAACGGTTGCACGACGTCACAGAATGGCAATGAAGATGCTGTAATCCAAAACAAATCCAGCAAAGCGCAACAAAACCAAAGACAATCGAATCAAAATCACAGGTACCACAGACCACCGGTGGTGACCGACGAAGAATACAGTGATTCCAGCGGTGGACTTTTCAATGACTACGTGAGCAGTAACAGCGTAAGTGTAAAAAACAAAACATAAAAAAAAACATCTTAGTTCTCGTCCGTTATAAATTATACCGGTGAATAGCACTGTTCATGTTAAAAGGATGTCCCGCCAATAGGTGTTATACATAATACAGTAATATAATTATACAATGACGTAATACGTGTTATATCTTCGCCTGTCAATATTGCTACACCAGCGCATGTATATGGTTTTTATTTATACCTATATGTCTATATAAGTTCCGTTAAACGGCGGTGTATGATGACAACACATTTTAAACCAATTTAAAATAGACTTGTGCGCAATAAACGTTGAGACGGATAACATTCTTTTATCTTGGTAATATAATAGCCTTATAGCTGTATCTTGCATATTATTGTAATGTTAAACTGTTAAAATAATAACTAAAAAATAGAATGTTGTATTTTAATGACGATCTTCGCTGTATACTAAGTGCTCAGATGATAGTCTGCTAATATGTTCTTATTTAAATTCTTATGCTGGTAGCGAAATGTATTATTTATATATGTTCCTAAATAGTTTTTATGATAAACAAAAGTAAAAAATAAATAATAAAAATATAAAGAAATAATAATAAAAATTTGATTAAAAAAAAAAGAGAAAATTAGGTAATCACAATTCACAATACAGTTAATTAGGTATGCTATGTGGAGTTTACCTTCTCATTGACTAAGTCATTATAATAATGTATAATATGTGTTAAATTTGAATTCTATGATTAATAATAGCATACAAAAAACGATTCTGAACGAAGACAATCTTTCGAGTTAGGTGTATTTCATTCCTAACCCTAAGTATATTTTTTAATACATTTATATTGGTATTAATAATTTATATTATGGCTTATTATAGTATTATTATTATTATTATTATATTTATTATACTATTAGTAAACTGCTATACGTTGCCAAAAATATTGAATTTACTACCTACCTATATTTTTAATATTTAACTATACAATTATTGTATAAATTAATATTATATAATATTATTGTTATTAGTATTTTCCTGATTATTTTGAAAATTTTTAAATTTAACTCCCAAAAGTTCCTACCAGATTGTCCAGATTTACTTTTTTACTAGAAAATATATAAAAAAAAGCAAAGGAATTTTTTTTACTATAAATCATGTACACATAACATACAAAAAAAATTATTCATCATTTAAAAACCAATACATTCATCTTTTCGCTCAGAATCCAAAAATAAAATAGATAATGTCCGGAATATCCTAGTCGTTTACTTATAATATATACAATTTATACATACTACTAAGTGCTATTAATTAAAATAACTTCTATGCAATGTTTATGTAATGATTGTTTCCCTCAAAGTTACTGTCCAGTGAATACAGCAAAAACATTTAGTTGTATAAGTAATATATTTATTTTAAGTTTTATTACGTATATATATACTTAATATAACTTAATAATTCAACTTTAGTTTATTCATCTTTCGATTTGTGTGTAATTGTGATACTATACAATTTTATTATTGTTTATTTTCTCCATCTAAACTTTATAGAATAAAGTTAGCAAAGTTATTTTTAAGTAGGTATATGCAATTAGTGTTACGCCGTTACAAAAATGGTCATGTAATTTATAGTGTACCTCAATTATGCATATTTAAAGTGTTATCTTCGTATTTTAATATAATATAACATATTAGTATTATTTCTTTGTTCATAAATAAAACTTTAGAAAATTACACCTATATTTTAAACTATTATTATGTATAAATAGTATACAAAATATACGATCACCGTGGTTTGTCGTTTGTGTAACGTGACAGTTTGCATGCTAATGATTTATGTTCACATATAAATCATATTTTATTCGATTAGAAATGCAATTGTCAACGAAACAGTTTATAACGACTTAAATTTAAATTTTAAGTTAAATTTCACTCTCCAACTGACATTTAAAATTTTTATTTTTAATTACTAATAATAAATCATTACTTGTCTTGAGGATTTCTACTTAAATTAATATTTTTTAAAAGCTAATGATAACTAAAGACTGATACAATAAGTGAAGGCTAAACTATAAAAGTTGTAATTTCTTCATTTTAATGTATTTATATTTTTTAAATTACCTATCTATTTAAAATATATTTTTCTACACCCTATAAACAGGTGAGGTTGTTGGATATTTTAAATTGCACGAATCAATTAAAATTACAATTAATATTTATTATGTACAAACTATCAGTCGTGACAGTGAATTAGTGAGTACCAATACCTCTACGTCATACGGTCTAGGACTAATTTCATACTATATAATATTAGTTATTACCTATTAGTTATAATAATAATAAGTATAATAGGTATACGACATAACGATATATTTTTTAGCCATTGATAGTGGTAGCATATATTATTTTACATGATGCTTATACGAACAAAATCAACAAACATAAGTTTTTTTTTAAATAAAAATATACACAATATTACGTATTAATCTAGCCTAACCTAATCTATCGTTAAAAATAAAATACTGCAGGTTACAGAATTACGCCAGCCGGTTTAAAAAATATGTTGACACTTACGCATATTTTTAACTTTGAAAAATGTCGTTTTCGTCATCGCTACATCCACACCACTACTGGCGAGCTAAAATTCGTGGTTGGAAGGCTGTGGTTGGGAGGAAACTACATTGTTCAAGGGACGATTTTACCCTTCACAAGTGACATCTTGTATCACACGAGTGTGAAACAATGCTTTGGCGTTGTACAAGTACATATTACCTAAATCCGTACAGTATACACGTTATAGGTGCATTTCCTGTGTTTGTATAAAAACACAATATTATGTACTTTTGCATAAGTATATTATAATATATTATTTCATAAATTACACAATGTATTATGCTTAATGCTACCATGTTCTCATTGTTTTACGTGCGTATATAAAAGAAATAATTGACGCTCAATGAATTTTTGAACGTTAAGAATTATTTTCCCTCCCCACTTCATTTATAGAATCCTTTAAATAAACGATTATCAATTATACGGATATTGTTATTATTAATAAATGAATTATTTTTATTTTTCTTAAGCTTAATTTTTTGTTAGTTTTTTGATGGCCTTCGTCGCATTATTTGCATTAATATAAAACTAAAAACTTTAAATTAAAAACTAACCCAACCTGTGTTAGTAGGAATCTGTTTTTTTTTTTATGAAATTATAGAATAAAAATGTTGAATTAAACGCACTATATTTACTGTAAAATTCTTACTTCGTGCATGCAATTTTGACTCATTACCATCATTATATTCATA
The DNA here is from genome assembly GCA_009835225.1 of Aphis craccivora. Lineage (NCBI taxonomy): Eukaryota > Metazoa > Arthropoda > Insecta > Hemiptera > Aphididae > Aphis > Aphis craccivora. The sequence goes on along the minus strand of VUJU01001339.1, from coordinate 5,865 downwards.
AAAAATATGCTATAACAATTATAATATGACTTATAATATTCGGGTTTTAATTCGTTTTATTGGCGAACAGTTAAACTCGTTAAATCATAGTTGATAATGTTAGTTGTAAACATGAGTTAAGAATTAAGATACACGGAATATACCTACATAGTATTAAGATAGAGACAACCATGAATTAAGATAATATAGACTTATTCTCGATAATCAATTAATGTTAAGCATCGTAAATTATAATGTACGACATTCATGCAATGATTATAATGTTATATCGTAAACGGTAAAGTAAATGTTATAATAATTAACCGTTTCGTATTTCTGATGCAGGAACCGCAATCGCTGGTCAACGGCCCCGTCGGCGGCGGTGACGGCACCGGCCACCACCATCCGCCCCATCTGAACATGATGCAGGCGTCCAACATGTACACGGTCGAAGAGTACATCTACCCAGAACTGTTCTACCCGTACGACCAGGCGTGCACGCGGCCGTTCAGCTCGGCGTCAAGCTGCTCCAGTTCGAACGAGAGCGACAGGATGCAGCTGGCGCATCAGGCCGGCGGCGGCGGTTACACGCCGCCCGCGGCCATGCTCATGACCGCCACCGGCCACCACGACGACCATCACGCCGCGGCCGCGTACCAGGCGCTCACGCCCATCGGCGCCTCGGCGCCCGCGACCACCGTCGGCCACCACCATAGCGTCATCGTCGACACCCAACACTACACCGCCGTCAACGAGTACGTCCACTGATCCGGCCCGCCGCCGGACGTACTCGCGTAAAACGTCATGACACGGAGTGGTTGCACTTTATTCGCGGCAAAGTTCCAACGCGGAACGACCGCGATTATAAAATAAACTATAAAATATTTTATACGAAAGTATACGTATAATATATTATGTGTAAATAATATATACAAATTAGTGTATAGGTTAAATAGTATAATATAGTTATTATGATGTATTACAAAATGTGTACTGTGAAACCTCTTAATACCGGACACTGTCGGTTGTTGAAACATTGTCCGCTTTTCGGAGGTGTCCGTTAGGGAATGTTTTGCCGTGTGTATATTGTGCGAGTAGAGCGATGGCGTGTATGAAAATCGGTGTCAAACGCCCTTATTAACCCCATAAACTTCGTGATATTATAATTATTGTCCGTTGTATTCGCGGAATACCCGCTCGATCGGACACAGACCGCTACGAACTGTCATCAATAATAAATCGAGTGCGAGGGGGTTGGACGTCCCGAATGAGATGTGTGCAGGGGCCGTGTGACTGTTGTGTGAATACATAATATATTTTGTTCGGGGCTGGCTATATTCTACAAAGCTTGACGAGCATAACACGGCACTCGACGCGCGACGGACGACTACGAGTCGAATCACCGAATTTGTTTCGCTGGTCGTCTATCGGTATCGTACGAATATTGGTTCCGATGAAAAATTAATTGTATTTTTCGTATTATTATGTCATATATATATATATATATATATATATATAATTGACCAACAACAATTTCATAAACATCTTAAAACAATTTTACAAGACAACCGATTTATGTACATCATAATGGAACTGATTCAAGCGGTAATTTTTTGTCGGTAATCAATTTGTACACTTTATTTGACTCTAAAACCAATTCTGTATTATACCCGATACGACGACGGACATTTCCCCTCGAGCAGAGCCAATATGTACCTATCTTATAAAATTATGTCCAACGCATAATGTGTCCGGAATTAGGATTATATATATGCTCGGCAAAGTCGATAATAATATCTACACATTCGTATACAGGGCTTACCAGCTATACCGTGTAACCGAAAACGGCTTATAATTTTTTGTTGGAAAGTTTCAAAACACTAAATACGGCAAGCACCTGTATACGAGTGTGCTGCAGGTATATTATAATGATATGATTTATAGTAAATTTTAACTGTACATAATATTTTTGCAATGACAATTTTACGTCATAATTATAATAATATTATATATAAATGAATAGATGTATACTTATTAATCCTGTTAACTCTGTAGAATATTTATTTATTATTTATTTGTACATTTTATGATAATTTTACCTATATAATTTATTAATATAGACATGCATTTAAAAAAAAATATTTATATACTGTGTTTAATGAATATTACCTATATTTGTTTATTGTATTATTTTCTCTGCTATATATGTAATATACCTACTTTGGCCCGAAATAAGGGATAAGACGAACTAGGAAATGAGAGCCACGTTTCCAGGGTCAGGGTAATGTATAAAGGGCGTCTAGCAATTATAGACTATATGTATAGTGTTGTCAGCTTAATAGTTTATTAAGTGATTAATTGTTTATAATTTAATGTTTATATTTTATATAATAAAAAATATAACATTTTAAGATAAACTAAAGAAAAAACATTTTAATAACTTCTATATTTGTATAAAAATAGTATATTTATACCAGAAACACCTACTAAACTATGTTTTCAACTATTGTCTGCTTTAACGATATTTAAACCATTTTTTATCTGGAAAGTGGTTATAGTGACAACGGTGGTAACAGGTAACAACAATAATAATTCTTATTGTAGGTACCAAATATTTTTATCATTGGTATAATTTTAGCCAATTGGCCAAAGTGAATTAAACCATAAATGTGTATCCTTAATAAAAGCATTAAATTTAAAATTATACTTATCCATATTTAATTATTAATTATATAAGTATCAGTAGTAATATCTGAAACAAAAAAGTACCTACATCCTAGCTGGAGTAGAAAAGAAACAAAAAGAAGAAAAACATGTACATCATTGTTTTAAGACTTTCAAAACTATAGGAATTCTCTTTTTTATATGTATTAAAAAAACTAACGGTGGAAAATTTAACACTAATACAATTAATTATTTCTAATATATTTTTTTAATAATTCTATAAAAACAAAATATGTGCCTGTTTATTGTTGTTACCTAATATTTATGTAAATTTTAACTTTGAAATAAGTATAATATTTAATTGAAAATAATATGATCGAATAGAATTTATTATACAATGTATAAAAAATTATTGAAGTAATAAAAACGTTTTCAGATTATTTAACTAGGTAGGTACCTAAATTATTTTTAAAAAAGGTTGAATATACCTATTTTAGTATTTTAGTTTAAATTTAAATGAAAGTTAATTTTATTTTATAGTTAAATATTATAAATGATCAATTAATAATGATGGTATTATACGCATATGATTTCAAGCGCGAGTAATTTTGTTATAAAATTATATGTATATGTATTATGTATGTTACACATACACGGAATCACAATGAAAGCCAATATAATAATTAATAGGTAACATTCAAAATATTTCAAACAGATCATAATCGATTTTTTTTCTATTAATGAGTGTCTATCTGTATTGATAATGATTTTAATTTTGATTTGATAGTATGGTATTATTATGTAATTAATAAAATATGGAAAATCAATCCTGCAAAAACATAATATTTATAAATAGAGAAGAAGTGTATAGACTATATATAACACGAATGTGTAATTTTATGTCTAAAAAAAAAAAATGAATATCATTGAATAAAACTCATAGATACGATAATAACCAAGTAGATGATGTACCTAATAAATGCATTATATTGTATTAAATAAAAGTTAACAATAATGAAAAGTAAGTACACGGTACACAATAATATCTATATAATATATTATTGTAAATAATAAAAAGTATAATAGTGAATCTGCATCAAAATTATTATAATATAGGTAGATAAATCGTGTTTACGATCAATTGCGATGTTCTTACCGACTAGTTTGATTATTTATTTTTTTTTTACTTTCTTGATCTATAAACGTTTTATTTAAATATAATAATAATTGAGAGATGTCATCTTATTTTTAAAAGTAATTTTCCACGTAAGTACACACATTTTTATTATTTATCGCGCGTGAAATGTTCGGGGTGAACATTCACAGACAAATCTCTGACCAAACGCTCGTGAGACCCAAACGAGTTGTTTAATACAATCACTGGAAAATAAATATAATAATAAAATATGTTTTTATTATATATATATATAATATATGGTCGTACTTTTCTCTTATTTGGTACGCGTAACTTATTATTATTAGAGAAAAACAAAAAAAAAAACACACACCGCCTTCACATGGTCCGTGGGACTCGTGGGAGAAATCGAATAAGAGAGCCGTTTCGTTTTAATAGTAATTTGTAAGTCGCGTGTGCCACAGAATGTTTATAATGGGAACAATGTCAGCGGGACATCGTGTATAATTGACCGTCAGACGTCGGTCTGTCTGCACACGCGTTTTGACTTCACAGCGTGTCAACGCGAACTGCATATTTACTACAATACGTCATATTATACGTATTAAAATAATACAATCATAATGGTGTGTAATAGCGGCAACCCTTTTGGATTCACGTACACAATATACAGTCGTCTATCCGCGTAGAGAATTTTTGCAGATAATTGGAGTGGCCTCGTACATTATGTTGGTAAATGCCAAATGGTAATGGTATATATACTATGTGTATAGAATAGGATATTAGATTTGATGATCAACCAACGCTACACCACGTGAATAGTTTTATTATTCCAATAACACACATTTTTAATCCGTTTGTTTGTGACATAATATGTGCGCAAATAATATGCAGACGGTATAGTCTATAGACCTGTAGTTGTTGTTCAATTGTTATAAACATTATTGAAACCAAGTCACCTGGATTATTTGCAATGAAGATTTTCGATATAACGACGATGTAATATGTATTTCTAGCTTCTGATAAACAAATAAGACTTTAATGTTTTGCAGTAGACATCGATAATTTTGCGTTTAAAATATTTATGTACCTAGATTATACCAATAGCACGCAGTTAAAATTTTGTAATGAATGTTATGATTTTCAGTGGCGTAACTATAAAATTCTAGCCCATGTGCAATATTATTTTATGGCCCCTAAAATTCGTTATAAGAATAAAATTAGACAATTATACGTATACATATAAAAATTATAATTATATTATGTATTATAATATATATAATTCAAAAAATATATCATAATTAATTAAATTATACTATAATACATGAAATAAATGACATAATAATATGTATTAATATGGAATAATTTATAAATTACGTTGTCAACATTTTAAATATATTTATGACGTACCTACCTATATCGTTTTTTTCTTGACTTCAAATCAGCAAACTGTCTAATAAGTTCCTTTATATTCATTTGTTCAGCTTCTTCGGCTTCAATGGCTAAAATTGCTAATCCACCGAGGCGTTCTTGTTGTTGTTTGGTTTTCAAATAATTTTTTATTATTTTCATTTTCGAAAATGACTTCTCTGAATTTGCAGCCGATGTTACGGGTATCGTTAAAAATTATAAATGATATATCTAATATGTTTTAATTATGACAATATTTCTACCTGTTTCGTGGACGATTTATTTTTATACTCTTCGTAATATAAAATTTTATGGTTTTATCGTAATATATTATTTATTATAAGATAGTTTAAAATTATTAACGAAGTATACAATTTTAATATATTGTAAACGAATTTTTACCCAAAACCAGATTTCGACCAAATCGATTTTTTTTATATCGTTGTAATTCGAAAACTAATCACTGTAAATACTTGAAAATTTCACCAAATATATATTTCAGTGTTATATATATACAGTTATGTTTTCAAAACCTTTTGACTTCTTTTGAGTTATATATAGACCATAGATATTTACGATTTTTATGAGAATTTTTTTTTGAAGTGTCGATAAAAAAATTTTGGATGACCAAAACACTTGAAAATTTAATACAAGGTTCCTTAGGGGTTGTTCTTATT
>VUJU01001338.1:47272-60214 GCA_009835225.1 Aphis craccivora | reverse complement strand
TTCACTTTTACATCGGAAACCACCCCCATAGTTTGAAATTGGAGCATTATTTCGACTAGTTATGCTGTACACAGACACAAAAAAAAAAAAAAAAAAAAAAACACACATCATTGTAAAATCAATACATTCTTCACTCCGTTCAGAATCTAAAAAAGAAACAATTAAAACACAAACCAACTCTTGTATGTAGTAAATAGTAATACCTAACTGTTACACTTCTGTTTCGTATTAAAAACGAACAATCAACTCGAAAAATTAAGAATAAGTACAAAATTGAAAACATCATCTGTAAAGTATAAACATTAGTAGGTAGTACGACTAAGGCTGACATTTTCCTTTAAAAGCTCAAAATTATTACTTAATATACGCATAGGTTTTAAATGTATATAATATAATCAAAATGAAACCTGTTTTAGTTCTCACCAACATATATATTTGCGAATAGAAATTTTTATATGATCATTAAACCTATAATATGTCTCATGTCTGAAAAATAAAATAAAATAAATGCTACCGACATAACCGTATACAGGCGCAGTACATGCGGTGGTCACCGCTGTGGTAAATTTTTGGCAAAAATGTTCTCTATACCGTAACACCGCAACGAGTAATTCACGCGACCACGTTGTAAATTATTGTACCATATTATTATATTATTAACTTATTGCCACGTCTTGATATACAATGCTGATCGTCACAGTGCATTGTGATCTGAATTCATGGTTATATCACTTATATCTTATATATAACGGGAAACAGTGGAAAATGATGACAAACAAACGTATAAAACGTTGTTGAAATAATATTATATATAGTAATATAATATAGGATTTAATATTTCGCGATTTTCGTGCCTACTTATAATGCATACCGTTATTATGTAAATCGAACCCCTTTTTGAAAATGACCGCAGATTATTATAATATTATTGTATTAATAAACTTAAGCGCAGGAGAAAAACGTATGTCCCTATTATAATATAGAAAATAATTAGTAATAACTTAATAAGCATCTGATCATTTTAATTTTCATTATCGCTTCATTTATATAGTATAGGTTTATTGTATAGGTACCTACATAAACTGTTTATACAACCGCATATATGACATTACAATTTACAATTACATATCATATATTCGACAATACTCAAAAATTTGCATGAGAACTTTCAAATTACTTGTACCCGGGGGTTGAGTTTAAAGGGGGTCGGAGAAAGTCGCTACACCATCCTCTCCCCCCACTAGTTTACTCTCTTTTAATTATTTAATCATCAAACAATTAACACATTTCTCCACCGTTTGTCCACTGACCACTGTAGCACTGTTCATTCGCAGTATATAATATTATATATTATATACATTCTAGCGCAATAGATGATAAAATAGGTACACATAGACCATATAGGTATCTTTTCTCTCACAACGACAGAACATTGTTTAATATTATATTATAATAAGTACTTGCAAATATTTCAATTACTAAATTAACACGAGCAAATGTAATTGTGTGCACAAGAGATAATCCGCTTGTATATATAAAAAAATATTACGGTATTATAATTAAATCAAAATAAATATCGTATAGTATTTACAGTTATAAAGCGGCGAGATAGGTATCTGTACGCTTTACACAATTATAAATGGTTTGCAGAACAGTATCAGAAATTAATTATTTTTGAACTCGTTGTAGTGATCTTACATTCATACTTCATGATGAGTTCAAACAATAGTGCGCTTACAACGAATTATAAGATAATACACGAGAATAACCATTGTTTTTTATTTGTTTTCCAGAGTACCTATATATACTATTATGAACGTGTTCCGGATTGTTGCGCTTATTAGCGCGCTATGCATAAACGGGAACTTGGGGTTCACATCCGGCGATGATAAGTTCATAAAAAAATACGCTATGATGAAGGTACGACACACACACATTTATGAAATATTATAATTATATTATATGTGTTTTTCAAATTACGTAGGATTAAAATAGAAGTAAACAGTAGTAGACTTATAAAGAGACGGTTACTTCCTGCAGAATCCACGCATAAACGTTCGATTATTTTTATTATATGGTTCGACGAATAATAACAATATTTTTTTTATTTCAAGTGTTTCTTACGTGTGACATACTGACGTTGCTATCTGCTGTACCGTCTAAACAATTGTATAAATTTATTATTTACTGTAAATATTGTACGGTTGTCTGGTTAAATTGTGAAGTTAAATAGTTGAAATAATTTCCGAATACTATTAAGTCTAATATGACGTTTAAAAATATAAAATACGTTAAAATTTCATAGCTCTTACAACCACTTATTCCTGTGTTGCTTGTTATAATAAACTATAATTTGTAAAAAGTTAAATTAACATTTAATACCATTATTCTAAAATTAATAATTATTTATTATTGAAACCCATAACGTATCAATATTTATTTTACATTTTGTATATTGTATACTAATATAGGCATGTAGCCGTGTAATATCATAATGATAATAAACAACAATATAAGTATAAAATAAAATATTTCCCGACTCGTAAATTATTATTATAGTTCTAAAAGTGAGGTAAAATAAATTAAATATTATTTATGCTATTTTTGTTTTTTAATAACATAAACGATAAATACACAGAATTCTGTGATAAATATGCCAGGATAAATAATAAAAATACTTTACCGGGTAATTGTATTACGTTTAATAAATATCATTATTTTTATATCGTTCAATCGTTATTATAACCGGTCTATTGGCTATACAGCTATAGGTATCTATGGGTAATATTGAAGTGTCTAACTCTAACAGTAAATAATACTATAGCAATAAATATTTTCTGCGGAAATTATACCATAATACACCTTCCATGTATTCTTGTAATTAATAATATATATTTTAATGAAATAAAATTTCAATTGATAAGAAAATTAAGATCAAAATAAGCTTGCAGTAATTTTATCTTCAAAACAATATCCAAATTGAGTTTTTAAATTGCAGTGCAATAATAACATTTGTTTCAATAATAAAATGTACTAATTTTTTGTGATTGTTTGTTGTGAAATTTGTTTCAACGAAAACTTACTTAATTTATCAAAATGCCTCTAATTTGTGTTGCTATAAAATACTAAAAATGAAAAATAATTATTCTCTGACGTTCATCATCATATTATAGGTACATCATAACTTCATAAGCCATGCTTATCAATGCCATAATAGATGCCTATTTATAAATACGAATACATATAAATCAATAATGTTTTCATTACTGAGTAGATAATATAATTTGAACAATCAAACAAACCTTAAACCAAATATAACTATTTATGAAGGTTCTTTCTTTTTTTTCTAAAACAAAAAGCAATTTAAATCATTGAAAATTCATCAAGAGGTTAAATAATTAACATTTCATCCAGATAATATACAGAACACACTATACGTTAAGTACCTATTATTATCTAAATTTATTATTTTATATATACATGATTATACGAGTATATATTCGGTAAGGCGAGCGGAAAATGAGCTGCTGAATGGCCAATTTTTTCATGTAGTTAGGGTGTTTTTATGTTTCAATACAATATACAGAAGTAGGTACTAACCGAGCTAATAAATCTATATAAAATCAATTATTATATTTGAGTAATGTTTTTTTTCCAAATTTGAGTTGCAAAATATATATAAATATTATCTTCAGAGTAGAACTTTTGTTTTCTGTATAACTGAAAAATAGAGTACCCATAATACGTTAAAAACAAACTTAAGTTTTCATTATCGTTGTCCAACGAAACACGAAGAAAACGTGACAATTTATTATAATAATACACTAATACCTTCTAATAATCATATCGATTCATTCAAGTGTATTACTATATTATATTATATCATACCGCATCAGGTGTACGAGAACTGTTTTGGGCCGGAAGTGGTGAAAGAAGTTCGGAAGGAAATGAAAATCGCTACAGCCAAGTGCAACGGCAATATGCCCATGAGTGTACCGACACCCAACATAGGTTCTTTGAAACTGGCAGCAACACCGTCAAGCATACACGAATTCAGCGGCACGCACCACCAGCAACACCAGCAACAGCAGGCCAAGCCACAAGAGGAACAAACGCCTTACAGTAAGACGCAAGCTAGTGGTATTGATATAACGAAACTTCAGCAAGCCATTCTCGCCGGATACAACAAGCATCTGGTGAGTAATAATATTTTTCTTAAAATAAATAAAATGATCGATATCCGAGCATAACTACAAATCTAAATCGCTTTCGTGTAATCGTGTGCGTTATAAATTTGAGGTTAATCGGTTAAAAAGTATATTAATATAAATAGTAGGTACATTATAAAGAATTATTTTCTACTTCACCTAGATCATTATTGAAAAGGTATAATGATGCAGATTCATACCTATCTTATATAAATAAATTATTATGTTATTTAAGCTTAAAAAAAAAATAATGCAAAAGTTGAGAACCAACATTCACACAACTCTTTGAGCTACAGTGTGACATAGTGTTTGGCTATGGTCACTGATTATAGTGCTGCGGTTAAGCACCGTCCGGCTTTGCAGCTAGCTCTCGGATGGGTGATCAGCCGAGTTCTTCGCGATGAAGCCATGTCCTACATTCAACAAAACATGGTACACAAACCTACACCGTAACAAATAACCCACAGCTATAATAACCATAGTTACCGATAAAGTTAGAGGTTTTAAAAAAAATGGCATTAAAAGTCATTATATAAAGGGAGCGCTAGATAATCGTACGTCTTTGATGGTCATTGCAGGATGGATCATCGTCGACTTACTCGTGGTTATCGGTTCACCCGTTGTGTCACGTCGACCCGGACTGAACTAGTCCACCGTCTGGTATTCGAAATCCGTCATGATAGGCTTAACGGTGTAGTCACATAAAACGGCCCTTGTAAGGACCCGTCGCAATTATTTTGTAAGCTAAATACGGGACCGAAATTTTTACCGTCAGTGTAAAACTACTCATCAGATAATTGTCCACGCCTGAAGACCTCGTGCACGTTTCCAACTTCTCAAATATTTTTAATTCAATAACTAACCTTGGTCGAGCCTTATGTTATGTTCGGGTTTTCAACAGTCGGTGGTTTATCGAAACAGATAAATACACGTTCATACCGATGTAGTACACCTAGGTATGTATAGAGTCATACCAACTGCAAAGTTTCAGTTCGGTAGGGTTTAGACGAAAATAGATATTACTTTATCCTGAAACATTATATATTGTTTCACGATTAAACAGTAAACACGTAGTAGTTATGTTATAATTTCACTTATCATTGAGATTTGTCATTGAATTCTGCTTGTTCGTTACGGACCACAAGAATTATAAAATAATTCGGTCGACGAGATCGGAAGTAACAACTATGGTTTATATTCTAATTCAACCATCGATGCAAGTGACACAATAATGTCTATAGCAAACATCAGACAAGTAATGTGTAATTATTGTATTGCTTTATTTTATAAGTAATATCTAATTATTTTAGGTTACATTTTTAATATAATTAAATTTACTTATATTTATAAATATATTACACTCAAATGAATAATAAAGTTTCATATTTTATTCTATATAATATTCATTTAGTCTATTAATTATAAACTAATCTACGAAAGTCAACATTATCGGGTAATATATTAATAAATTTCGATAAATTTTAAGAGCCACCACAGTATAGTTTATAATCATGTCAATTATAAAATTATATATTTTGAAATTGTAATTAGACTATCAATATCTAATGTTAGTAGTGTTAAATATGTTTTTCTTAAAGTAAAAGTTGTTGAAAAACATTAAATTGAATCGTACAACTTTAAACTAGAAGAAGGTTTAATTTCAAAATTAATATATATAAATATTGGGGCACCCGGGAATTAGGTTACAATTAGGTAGGTAACTTTTTTTAAAGGTACCTATAGGTATATTGGACCACTATTGTTTTACATTTGTAACAATAATTAGACCCATCAGTGATTATGCCACTATATTTTCAACGAAATTTATTATTGTGTACTGTAATATTTGAGACACCATTAAATTTTTAATTTTAACAAAATAATATTTAATATAATACGTCATTTACCCATAAACTTCATAATTTGTTTAATGCTTTATGGGAGTTCAATCGAAAATTTATATAAATTTGAAATGTAAAAATATGAAAAGTCAAGAAATGAACTTTAATTTTAAAAAATATATATATTCTTAATAAAATCAAAAAATATAAAGAAGGCCAAAAACATATTTAAATTTGTGAAATCTGTATGGCATTATTTAAAAAAATAATTAGTTAATAAACGTTATATACTCGTATATTTTTGTATTATACATGTATGACCTGATCTCCGGATACACTTTATAAATATAGATTTAATTTGTAGACCAATCTCCGGGTAGAAAAAGGTAAACAAATATTTTATACGAACCAGGCAGATAAAACATAGCCCAATTATCGACTACCCAAATATTTTAATAGGTAGTTAAATATTTTAAAAAGGACCCATTTTATAACATTACTAAATTAATTAATAATTAGTATTTACTTTATACTATCAAATTTAACTATTTTTTTTTAAAATTTATTTTACTTCCTAATAAATTATTTAGCAATTAATATACTCGTATTATGTTTAATGAAACATGAGTTACGTTGAGAAGTTTATAACGGAATAGTGAAACCAAAAATAAAAACAACGTATAAAATTCAAATTTAATGATATATCGCATTCGCGTAATTATATACCTAGGTATGTACATATTTATTATATATAATTATTTTGCACTACAAATGTGATTCATATTTTTATTATCTTTGAGTTGGGACATAAAGAAGGAGTCAGTGAACATAATGTGTTATGACAAATTAACAGGAAGTCGTTACGCATGATAAAAAACGTATACAAATAATTGCAAAATAATAATCACTACAGAGGTAAAAAGAAAAAAAACTCATTATTCAAAAATTCGAAAATATATTATAATGTATCACCTAAAGATTATAATATATTATACTATACAATAGTTTTTCTGTGATCTAATGATAATTTTCTTAATTGTTAGGTATATTTTATATAATTTGCATAAAAATTGAAATTGTGTACTTAATGGTAAAAATATTATCTATGGCATCTTTTAGACTATTATTGATATTTATTTAGTTTTATAAATATAATATATTATATATAGAGAAAGTTATGAATATTTTAAAATTAGATTATTTTATGCATAATTATGAAATTATAACTCACTTTAAAATTAAAATATTGATAAAAACCTATGAGGTACCTTAGATATTATTCTTGCTTCAAAGTTTTATAATAGGTCAATTCACTTTAACATTAAAGCTAATAAAATAAAATTGATTCTGTCGAATACAAATCTGCTATATTATGCCTAGGTAGTCTAAGTATAATAAGTATATTTTACCTACAATTGTAAAACGAACCTCTGTAATTGAAGCTTTTACCAGAGTATAAAAAAAAAATGTAAGGAAAATGTAAAACGAAAATTAATTTTAGTTTTAACACCTCAAAAGTTCATAAAAAATATTATGAACTCTGTAAGTTCCATATTAAGGCATATATTATATATTATTGCATAGTATATTTTCATATACACATAAGATAATTTTTTTTTAACAAAGATAACGTCTTTGTTAGGCGATGTTTGTGTTTCTTAAGTGATATTATAATATTTAAACCACTTGACCCTAGTACAGTACTCGGAAAATATGTATTTTCTTTTTTTACGCAGTTACCTTTGTTTGTAATTTCAATCTTATATATTATACACTTTGTAAATTTTTTAGATCCATGAAGTGAAATGCTAGACTCAAGCAAATTGTTTTAGATGCTATAGTAGTTCTTATCTTTAAATATTTGAAAATAATAAACGTTAGTTTAATTATAGATATTTGATATTTTATTATTTTAATATATAATACATTTGTCATATTATATTATGCAGAGTATAATAATTTAAAAACAATGTTCTTTCTTAAAGTATACAATTAAAAATTCGGGTAGATACTGTCTATCAGGATTATTTTAAATGGAGTTGCGTGTTTCTTTTATTTCTTTTACCTTATTTAAATAATTATTAATATTCAGTTTTAGTATTTTTATCAATTATGAAAAAGAATAGTAATCAACTTTTGCATTCAATTGTCACATCAGTTCATCCACAATATTTATTCATAACTGAGTTGGTATTGTATAAAAATTCTTTAAACTAAAATCGGAAATATATATTATATAAGTTAACAGCTATTAAATAAGGTCAATACAAAACCTAAGTTTGTAAACTATATTATGCATGTAGGATGTAGCGCGTGTATTTACAATAGATTAAAATATTAAATATTTCCATACGGTATTATTATTAGGCCAATATTGACTCTCAATTAATATACTTACTAGTATATTTTATTAAATAATTGTAGTTTATTTTAATGACGTTCGTTGTGTACTCATTATCACAAAACAATAATAAATTATGATTTATTATATAATTTATAATAAAGCAATATAATATTAAAACAGTCAACACAGGAAAATATTTACATTTTTGTTAATTATACTTGCATACATTTTCATAAAATACAACGTATACCTCTTATAAAGTATACATTTAATAGTGCCATAAAGTAGGACAGTGAGCTAATTTAATATTACAAACGTTATGTTAAATATCATGGAATTGGTATATTTTAAGTAAATATTAAATTATTATAGCTATTGCATCTATCCGATAAAACTGTAGGTATTTAATAAATAAACTATCATAAATACATAATAATAAATAATACCATTGAGTTATATTATATAAATCAAGTAGGGGTAAAAATTAATCTAAGCTAACCCATTTGATCATAATACTACAAATGACTTTTAAAATAATAATACATTATTAAATAAGAATTTTTTTAAGTTGGTTTAAAACTTTAAGCTGTTTAAAGAGATGTGTCTACTACTGGTAACATTATCTGTAATCTGTATATTATATTGTTTTGCACCGTACTTAACTTTTTATGGGTAAAATTAAGTTTTCAAACATTATAGTAAATTGTTTATAAGGAATTGTAAGAAAATTTAATTAAGTTTATTGAGATTATTTATTGTAAACATCTGAAGTAAGTAGTAACTAATAGCATGATGTTTCTGTAAGTCTAGTCAAGAAATTTCAGTTTACCTGAAACGTGAAGGTGTATATACCTAATGTAAAGTATACTATTCGAATAATATAACTAGAAAATTATAATTAGCAAGTAAAATATAAAACTACAACCAAAATTATCCGAAGTTAGTAGGAATAGTAACATTATTCGTACACTTGTAATTTTATATACTTGTATGTAAACGTAGCGTCTCGCCACCGTGCCGCTGTTGTCGTCGCCTGCATCTCGCATTCCCGCGCATGAGCATGTCCGGACGCATCCCTTCCACGAGGAAAAATAATAATTTCCGTATACAGTATGCGTCACCTTAGCGACACCGCTAGATTTGTACCAGGGACCCATGATGCGTCATGCCGGGCTCGTTTCCTTTAAGCATCGATCTGCAAGACGATTACCTGTGCAAACCTCGATTGTATTTTAAATGACTTATTCGGCAGTCAAACTTGGCAAGGCGCAGCGGTAGAATTTAAATTTTTTTCTTTGACGCGATCATCTTCACCGACACTGCTTTCATTTAATCAGTAATGGATTAATCATAAAAATATACTTACAGCCCACAGTTGTATTCCCGTTCACCAAATAGTCACACTTCCTAAAGCGATTACATCATTACAAACTATCATGATTATTGATTTATCTAAATATAGCTAAAACTTATATATATATATATATATATTATTATATAAACAAATGTAAATTCTCATGTTAATAGACATGGAAATTATTAAACCAATTGCCACCAAATTTGGTTCACGTATTCCTTGAGACTTGTAAAGAGTTCATAGTTTAGTTTTTCAACCCCTATATGCCTTTAAATGGCTCAATGCTCACGCATAAATTTTATTTTGACTTACGAAAATCGAGTATTTTTCATTGATGTAAAGGGTTAAAGAAACAAAAGAGATTTTTTATATTATCTATTTAATATTTACGTATACATGAGTCATGAATGTATTTGTACAACAGTTTTTAATTATTCTTGGATAGGTGTGTTAGAAAAGTTTAGGGGGGATTCAGATATATTAAAAATTATACCAAGTGCTCTATCCAATCCGCCACAAACGACAGATAAGTCACCCGCCTAGGTCAAATTAGTTCATAAAGCGAAAAAAGAAGTATACTGACTTCGATTTGCCCGTAAACTGAGATACACCTATTATATAATATATAAGTTATAGGTAGTGTTTTATACTTGTTCAGTTTTTCACGGGCAAAGCGAGAGAATACAGTAAGTAGGTTATAAATACTATTAAAACCCGTAACATTATAGAGGTTCAAAAATAAAATAGACAACTTACTAATTATTCTAAGACTCGGAAGATGTTGAATTTTTGGCAATTATCAGTAGGTATTCAAAACATTGCAATGAACGTTTATCGAAAAAAATCGTGTGAAATGTCTCTCGTATACTGCAGAATATCAATCGAAAACTTATGAATTTTAAGTAAACATAGTTTTGAACGCAAATGGTACTTACCTCCTACTAAATTGTTTGCATGCATTCGGTTAATGTATAGGTATATACTGAGTATATGGTATATCAATATCTAATATCTAATAAGTAATAAATAGCCAAATAAGTATATATTATATTGATACTTTGACAGTGAATAAGTAGTTACAAACGCGTTCGTCATTTTCAAAGAAATAAAATAAAACGGTTTTAGAACCATTATTATCAGTTATCACACATATTATACGAGTGTATGTATTATAGAAGTTTTCTATACTGTCTATGATTTTATAAAACTGTATACCTACCTATGTACCAAGTTTTATATACCAGCTATATATGTTATTATACTTAAATTATATAAATAATTTGTTACTAATATGTATGTCTCCTCGATGTGTTTTAGCAACAACAGTCTTCTCATCAGACGTACTCGCAATCAGCATCTGCGGCATCAGCTCCACATCTCCAACCACAACCGCAACAGCAACCGCAACAACAACAGTACATCAAACCGTGGACGTCGGGATCGACATCAGCGTTTATGGACCAACAGCCGTCGTACATGACTAACGCTCTTTTCTATCCACCTAACACGGCATCAAACCCTGTAAACGACATGTATCTGCCGAGAATATCCACTGTTCCGCAACAGCCATATCCTGGACCATATCCCATGATGGCCGCCGGTCAAATGTACCAGCCGTACTATCAACCATTCTTCCCCACACACCGGACTTCGGTAAGTTTAGCGGTGATAATGATAATATTAGGTTGGTAAAAATTAAGTGTTACATACAGAATGATTATTTTACACCGTGTATTCGTGTATAGAACATTATATAGGTAATAGGTACAATAGGCACATAAGAAAATTATAAATATACTAGGAGCTTTTACATTTTGTGAACAATTATTGGTATTAAAATTAGTAAAAAATACTAAAATATATTATTAGTTTGAAATAGATTCTTAAACGTTTAAAATTAATAATTAAAAAAAAATCTCTGTGAAATATTTTACTAGATATTTTCCATAGTTTGCGATGAAATACACTGTGTATATATAAACGCGTGCAGCCAATAAATGAACGATGGGGGTGTGGGAACATTTTTACACCACTTGCAGGCTGCAGTTACTTACCCCCAACTAATCATATCTCAGTTAAACGATTATTATAGTTAAATATCGGTTATCGGTAAAGTTTTTATTTAATCGAATCCGTACTGCAGGTATTAAAAAATGGAAATTTAGAAGAAAATATGCAAATTTATACTTGGCTATTATACACCTAAATAGTGCTTAAAATTTTAACTAAAAATCGCATCCCCAAGTCAAACCCATACCAGGTCTAGATATTACATTCGTATTTCGTCATTAATCAATTTGAGTCAATAGCATTCCTATAGTAACGTGTTTGACAAAATCTTTACATGGTTGAAATGTAGAACTAACGGACCATTATATTAAAAATATACCATGAATGTATTATATTATTATATATAAAGTACTTATACACACTATTTTCACATTTGCTTTCTTTGCATATTATGTTATATATTTCAGTAAGCAATCTATGCAAATTACAGTGCATACGATTTTTCTTCAATGAATTCTCCTATACGTGCATTGGATGCAAATTTTAATCGAGAAACCCATAAAGTAAACGGCTAATGTTATTTTTATCAGTACTATAGAGATTAAAGGTTATTCAAATAATGTAATATATTATACTTATACCGACAAACATTAAAATTGCATCCCACTCGTATGGTGTACCATCATTTTAATCAACCAAATCCACAAGATACTTGGATAATTCGCTCCAATTTTAACATACAGATATTTATTTACAGTTCAGTAACTTACCATTACCCATTACCGTATTCTACTAAGCAGTTCATCTTATACTGAAGTCTTTACTTCAATACAATATGCTCATAAACTATACTCATAAAATACTTATAAGCTGTAGACTAATAGTCTATATATTGGAGTGACATTTCCAGAGCATGGATATTTTAAGAAACTGAAAGTGTGTAAGCAGCAATTGTATATAATTACAACTATACGACTTCGATAAATATACAATATAAATATTAAAGATTTCAAAATTAAATTGGACATTAAATATTGACCTAAAAATGGTTATATATATATTTAAGAAATATTATTTTGCAATAAAAAAATCAATAACTGTATTGTGTAATTAACAATGGGTAATAATTCGTATATATCATAATGAATCATTTGTACACAAAATGATAATACCTATAATATC
>VUJU01001338.1:0-47222 GCA_009835225.1 Aphis craccivora | reverse complement strand
GTAAAGGTTTAAAAATATTTTATAAAAATATCATACTATGACCATACATATTTTATATTATTATTATTCTATTCTTAAGAATTATAGAATTATGTACATGGAGACAATATTCGTGTATTTTTCTAATTTTTTTACATTGAAATTTATTCAATTATTTTTTTTGATTACCTATGTAAGTGAATGTTTACCAAACTAAATACTTCAAGGATATAATAAAAAATATAAAATATAAACTATATAAAAAAAATATTATAAAACATTATAGCCTATATTATGTGTGTAATGTGTATGCGTGTGTTCAAAACATTTTCCCTATTTCGTTTAATTTTTAAATCTGATTTTTGAAAATAGTTATTATAGGTACCTAAGTGCAAAATGACCTAACTAATTTATCTTTATATTTTGACTTATTTTAATTTTTAACATACAATTTCGTTAAAAATTCACAATTCACTTAAAACATATTATAAATAATAAACGGATTTCATAGAAAAAATTATATACAAATTGACCAGCGTGTTGGCCATTTACCGATCATGCGTGCAGTGATTCAATAATAACCACGTTATCTGAAAGGATATAATGTAGATATCAAACTAATAAATATAAGGATAAGCTGAACGAATCACACGATCACTAATCATACAGCTTAAGTAGAATACAATATAGAATACAATCATTCTTATACGCTTCGTTTGGAGACAACTCATATTTAGGTTGGGCGAATGACCTTTTTACAGCATAGATACGACAAATGTATGAGAAAACTAGAATTCTTAACAGATACATGTTCTAATATATGAGTACCTGTATAGTATAAAATATACATATGGGATACCTACTACCTATATGCAAAAGTATTGGAATTATACTATATCTTTTAACGCTGAACAAATAATAATATGATAATAATTATGTACTTAGCATACAATGCACTTGGACATCCTGCTCTATTGGTTCATGAATATTTGGCCAAGAAGTGATTCTTCATCACCACCCAATTCAGATCTTACATTGTTTCATATGATTTGTTTGATTTTTCCTCAACTTAAGAGTTAAGACTGTACTTAAAAAAAAAACAAATTACAAGGTATAAATAAAAATTAAATAGAAAACCACAGATTAACTTAAATAAATTAAGAATTGCTTCGAAAAATTACTTCATGTTGAAACTACTACCTACATAATTTCAGGAGATTAATATTTCAACTAATGACAATATTAATTGTATAAAAAAAAAGGAAAAAAATAAATATGAATAAATAAAGCCCCATCTGTTTTTAACACACCTAATGTTACTAAACTATATATTTTGTATATTTGGTAGCTGGCAGGTTTATAGATATGCCAAAAAATTATGAAAGCAATAATGTCAGTTATCATTATAATAAAAATTAAAGTACTCTTAGTTACGTTTGGTTAGGATTCTTCATATGCAAATTTCATATGATCAATTTATTATAAAATTTATTTTAATGATTTCTTTAAGAAAATGCCGCACATAATTTATTTATAATATTCGTAAATAGCATATAAATTCATATACATATAGGTACATTATATTGTTATTGTTACATTTTTATTGTTTTACATGACAAATGTTTGTGTGTATGTGTGCATATATGATCATAAATCTTACCAAAAGCATGTGTTAATTTTAAATCATTAATGACATCCAGCAGGAAGTAATAAACGAATACACAAATTTTAATTTTAATTCGGACGAGTATAGTTTATATGAGCTATAATTGTTCTAAAGTATTAAGTAATCGAGGGGTGGAGTGGTATACGTGTCACAAGTACCCCGCAAAATGATACGTTTACTACTCCACTCAACAAAACTTAAAGTAGTTGTTACTCATTATCTACTCGTTAGAATTGAGATGTAAATGTATCAAAATTCTCTGAAAATATATTACTTTAGAATAAGAAATTAAAAATGTTTGTTTTTATTCAAAAATGTAAAACTTAAAAATATATAGGTACGTATATAGGTATTATTTAACTATATATTTTTTTAAATTTTTTATTTCAATCGTAAATTATATAAAAGAAGATGTTAATAGTTTTTGAAATAATGAGTGTTATTCGATAAAAGAATTAATCTGTATACCTATTACTATATAAATGTTAGTTGTTACATGCGAATATGCGACGTGGTCGTTTTGCGCTAGGCGTGAGCCGGACTCATTACGAATGATATGGAATTCACACACGAGAACGCCAACACTATTCTATACCGTTATTAAATAAACTTTAGAGTATAAGATAATATAGGAATTGTTATATATGTATTAAATAGATTTATGCCACGTACACGTTTAAATAATATAATATAGTACAAGTACATTATATAGTATAAACTACAACGCATGCGTGCTCATATATATACTTGCGTATAGTGGCATGTTTACTCTTACGACTCCGTATATAATATAGTAAATAGTTAGATAATAAATGATAATATATTTATATTTAATATTTATAGGTACATGACTATATCTGCACAATATTATACTCTTATAAAATGTACAATTTTACGCGATGTTAGTAGTTATAGTAGGTACATTTTCCAGTACTTAGTTATTTAAAATCTACCAGCATTAAATACTGGTAAACCCCACCACCACTTTAAGTGCTGATAGCCAGTACCTATATATTATTTAAGAAATATTTATGAGAAAAAAAAATAATCAACAGGAATACCTGTATAAACACCACTGCGAGACCACTGCAGAGAATGCAAGTGTTTTAAAAAGGTAAAATATAATGTAGTGACTGCAGTATACTACAGTATAACCCATAGAGTAATAATACTCTATGGTATAACCATAGTATAACCTACTAGGAATACCTAATATTGAATGATTATTATTTCCATTGGTTTACATTCTTCTAAGTTTATCTAAAAATGTAATTAAAAAACTATAGGTACTATATAATACACATTATAATATGTGTATAGTGGGAAATTATTTATACCCCCCCTCCCCCTCGTTAAAATAATTCTTGTGTATGCCCTTGACCGAGAAGTACGCAATATAATATGGATATAGGTATGTAATTTATGTACGCTATAAATAGATAAGCTCAGTGCCTCTGTGAATACCGTCGTCTTTCTTAACACCGTCGTCCAGTATCCGCTTATATTAAACGTATGCATAAATGAAACGATAATAGTATAATATTATAATACACACACATTTACTGGATTGCGGTTGAATAATTGCCGGATGCCGGTTAAATAATAAAAAAATTACTACTGGAAACGTGACTGGAAACATCGCGCGCGTTTCGATGTACCTATCTACCTATACGTTGTCGCACGAAGACAAAAAAACAAACCAAGTCTCTCATATTACACACAATCGCACACGACACTCACAGTACCTATAAGATGCAAAACACGGCCAGTCCACCGTACACAATAAATAATAATATACAAAACGGACACTATACACATCGTTTTATAGACAGTCATACGGTAAATTATTATCGTTATTGTTATTATTATTACGAAATGGTTACGGGCCAAACATACATACTAAAGATATTTAGATATATATCAGACACGACGTAGTAGGTTAATAAGTTTATGGTGGTGTATCGTACGCACGTTTATATTATTATTATATTATACATAATATAATAATAGTATACCGGTACCCATGCGTTAGGAATGTCTTGTACCGTATATATAGCGGACATATTTCTAATGCGACTATGCCGGGGTGGACACTCAACTATATAAAGAGCTATATAAGAACTTGTTTTAGTAAAAAACGGTTGGGCATAACAGACTCCAGTTTCAATACAGGTCGAGTAGCCGCCAGAAGGTATTCACTTTACCTGCTGGCTGCTATCTATCCATAACTCTTTTCGTTGTTAAAAAAAAATTAACTTATATCAACTTTTGAACTAGGCCAAGAGGTTTAAAATACCCATGCATACGTACTAAATATCATCTTATTCGTCATATAATTATACAAGTTAAAAAAAATCTATCATTATCTATAGTGTATACCTTACTCTTTACTACGTGTATGGTTACATCACTTACGTGTTCTTAATAAATGTCTACGCAAGGACATCATAAAAACGAAATAGACCTTCCTTGAAGGCTGTAGATATAACTGCGTCTGGCAGAAAATAATGTGTTTTTCTTAAGAATAAGATACAGTAGTCAGTAAATAGTAAAAATGTGAACATAAAGTGAACAAAGTTTGAAAATGAACAAATTACTGTTATGCCTTATTTATTGTACGCACATGTAAGAGACAATCGACCATATCAGCCCTATAGGGTACTTATTGTTTTGTTAATAATGGGTACAGGTAAAACGCACGACAGAGGCAGACGTCAGTAAGACTTATCGTAGAAGTCTCCGCACAGACATACAAATAATAATAAACGCAATCGACTTTTATACATAAAATGAATAACGGGATGGGACCAAAATAATCTAACGACCAGTGATGGTCTTGCCATCGTCTTTGCCTGTGTGAAAAACTGAAAACGATTACCACCTATAGATAGTTATAAATCTAAATATATCTAAATTGGAAATAGGTACTTATAATAAATTTTTCGAGAAGCCAATAAATTAGATGCGCATTGCATTAATGTAGTAGTTAAACCGGCGACTAAATATCCGCCTATAGTTTGTATTTTGACGTTAGTATAAGTGAAGTCTTATCAATTACCTAATTTCTCTATAATGGATATGGTATTTCTGTGGTATAGGATAACCTCTGCTATTGATTATAATTTATACTATCAATGTCTATGTCGAGAGTAACGAGTACTCAATGTACAATGTCTTAAAACTGTTTTACTTAACTATACCTCTTAGACTTTTAACAAAATTAACTAGATAATTTGACGTTTGCAGAGAGTCGGAGGTTTTGACGTCCGCAACCAGATGGACACAATGGCTGCCAAAATGACCGGAAAGATTCGAAACGTTACATGTGTTATGCAGGAACTTGGTTATGTAAGTATATATATTACCTAATGCATTGCTGTGGATATTTATTTTGTTGATTATTCTTGTATGGTGAATAAGGAAATGTCTACCTTTGGGAAATACAAAGAATATATTTTAGTTGTTATTTAATTCTTAAAATTTAATACAATTCAATTTCTTGTATTTACAAAGATAATACTTGGTTTAAACGAGACGTTTTGTATATAGCTCAACCAAAACATGGAACCAGACTATGAAAATATGAACGACAGGGTAATGAGGTTACCGATCGCCGAAGAACTTAAACAAGACATGGTCGATGGTATAACATATTGCAAAAAGTTTTCGGTAATATACTATTCATAAAATAGCTACATTTATTAACATATAATGTTGTTAACTAATACGAAAGCTTACATTTCGGAGTTATTCAAAATTAATTGTAACACGTTTTTGAATTCTTTTCCCGTTTAAAGGTATAGGTACTTGGTTTTTCAATTAATTTATTTTCAAAGGTATCTGGTATACGAGTATAATAATGTAGATATTCAATAATTTAGTCATATTAGATAATACGGGTATAAACGATGATATCGAAACTCACTGTAAAAAAATATTACTATGGAAGTCACTCGATGTGTTCTGAACAGTTTTTCAACTACGTGTACATGTATATTTAATTGCATATACCTAATAGGTATAATAGGTTTTATACATACCTGTTAATTAAAAACAATATATTTGCGATTTGGTGTTATAGATGTTTTTAATATTTAATATATGTTTTACTTGAATTAAATATGCATTTTCTTGTAGTGTGTATCTTTGTGGTTAAGTAGCTAACGTTTCATAATCGTATTTATATAATATGTCATCTGCAGATGTGCGTACCGGACGAGAGAAAAGACAAGTTCGCCAAAGAATTAGTGCGACCAATGTTCTTTTTCAAATGCTATAAAGTACGTTAATGATCAAATACAAATAATAATTATATTATTATTATACTGGATAATACTATTATGTTCGATAATATAGCATAAAAAATTGGAGTCGTGTATAATGAAGGACATCAGAGATCGTTACACGGCAGAAGAATTCGGCGAAGACAACATGGTGACGTCCGAACGATCTATGAGAAGTTCACAATACTTGGAGGATGATACTATCGAACAAACAGTGTTCGATTACATTTATGGTGACAAGTCAATAGACTTGGACGTTTTACTGTAAGCCGATCCGCAAGTGTTTATCAGCAACGAAATGCTCAAATGCGTCGTCTGTCAAACAAAAAAAAAACCCTAATCATCTGCGTCCTATAGAAAGTAAAATTATATACGTTTAGTATAATTTTTTTTTTTGTCATTTTGTTTTGCTAAAATTAAGAAATAGCCTGTAAGAGCTTAATTTATTATTGTGTACGTTGGTCCTGGTTTTAAAACGCCACTGAAGAAAAGTAAAATAAAACTAGCAGTGGCGTTTCGACACCAGAACAAACTCTCAATCAGAAAATGTATGTATTTATTTTAATTTGTAAGACCTATTAAAATTTATTTATAATAAAATATATATAAACAATATATATAATTACCTTTTTGTATATTTTAATTTTAATTTATTTATCTGCATACATTAGGTACTACAATATCAAATATTTGATACCAGTATTGTTGACATTTAAAAGAAAGACACTGGACGGATATAATAAACATTATACGCCAATCAATAACTTATAATCTGTAAATAATAATAGTAATAAAAATAATTTTATTCAACAAGTATAAAAGAACAATTTTTTTCACATAATAATAATGATTATTATTATTGCATTATTGTTATGTTTAATTAATTATTAATTTTTTTAACTCGTATAATTTAAACAATATTTTGGTGTTCAATTATCTCCGTATAACATATTATATTGATAGTACAATAATAAATAAATAGCGCAGAATAAAAATGATTGACATACAAAATGATTAAATTTGTGAAAATATGATTATAAT
The DNA here is from genome assembly GCA_009835225.1 of Aphis craccivora. Classification (NCBI taxonomy): domain Eukaryota; kingdom Metazoa; phylum Arthropoda; class Insecta; order Hemiptera; family Aphididae; genus Aphis; species Aphis craccivora. The sequence continues at coordinate 40,253 of VUJU01001338.1, read as the reverse complement.
CATGCGCAATTGAACAAGTCGAAAATAAAATAAAGTATAGTAAAAATAATAGTAATAATTATAATAATGGGGGGAATGAGGGAGGATGGATTAGTTATGCGACGAAAGTTGAAAAGTTGAGTAAAACCCTGGTTTAATTTTATGACAACAACTAATATATATATGAATAACTTAAGATTCCTTAACATTACGTGTCGTGTTAGATATTAAAAATAGTAATAATAAACACGTTTTGATTGTAAGATTATTTTCATTATTGACTAAATAATATTATCCGAGTAATTATTATCACTATCTTTGCGACTAAACAATCTCATGCGACCAGAATGTTGTGTAGCACTACTGATCACGCCCATCCACCTGAAACAGACATAAAAATAGTTATTATTTAGATATTTTAATCGACAATAATTCAATATTCATAAACAAATAATATTACGACGAAGAAAATTGTTTACTACACTACGCCTATGTGATTTTAAACGTCGGAAGATCACCTACATAAAAATACATGTTATTGTCAATTGTTCAATCAATAATAACGATTTAGAAAGTATAGGACATAGGTAGAAATAGCACGTGCAATTACATTTAGGAATCGTAACACAATTATGGCGAAAACCGCAATGTTTTGCCTAAATAACGGAAATCATAAAACACTAAGCAGTCAAATCAGTTTTCAATCAAATGACCACGAATCATCGAAAAAAATGTTCAGTGAAATGAACCATATTATAGGCTATACGCATAAGTAACTGCCGTCAATCATTCATCTACTAGGAAACCAACGCCAGTATTATCGGTACCCAACACTAACATTTGCATCCAATTTGACTGATTTACATAACTAGTATTATAATTATTAAGCTAACCTAAAACATTTAAACATTTAATAAAATTCATTCCAGCTGCGCATATAACGGATGATTAAAAAAAACCATAATAAACAACAATTATATTGTATTACATCAACAGGGACATAAACATTATAACACACAACAATGGCCACGTTACACACATCGTTTTTATTGTGCTAACACATATAATGTGCCTTCAATTGAAATTTGAGACATTTTTTTTTTTATTCAAATAATAACGAACACAAATGATTAAATAGTGGACAGAAATCGAAAATTTATATTTCTTCTATACTTTATACTTATATTATTGCAACTATAATAAGATCGTAACATAGAATTAAATATTAATCATCCATACTACATAAATATTTCACAAACAATGTTTTAATAAGTAATGTAATATAATAGGTATATAAAATAAATATTAGTTAATTAATAGTTTGAAAAATATGATTTTATTTGGTACTTTGGATATTATTGTTCACTCATTCATTAGAATAATGTTAATTCTAGTTGTACATTATATAATATACCTAGTATAATATTATTTTATGCAAATAAATATTTTTTAATCAATATTTAATTCAATAATATATCGACAACGAAGATAAGAAAAAAAACACAAACCCAATAATAATAATAATAATAGGTAATAATTGCAAGTGTCACTCACCTGCCAAACGTGTATTCGCTTTCGGCTCTAAAGAAGTAGACATGATTCTTGAACTGCAACTTAAAAACGAAGTCTTTTTCGATAGAATCGTCTTCATTAGGTTTTGAAACGCTGTAACCGAGCAGAGGCAAACTAGCCAATGGCAAGTCATCTTGAAATGACTTGTAGAAGAACAGACAGAAATTGGTGAACACAACCCAAAGCTTTTGCCAGCCGTTGCTGTTTTTGAACTTGCGCAACAGAAAACCGCTTAATTGGTTCTGAAAAATAAGCACGATGGTAATCAACCGAGTTCAAAGTATTTTAGGGTTGTTTGTGAATTTTCATTCAGAAAAATGGCGTATTTTATATTAAAAACGGTCATAAATCAAAGTTTATGTTAAATTAGTTACGATTTGAAAAAAAATATATTAAGAACAATAATATTATTAGTCGTAACTAACCTCGGTGGCTCGGAGATGGTCAGCCATGCCGATGCTTGTGTTTCGATGCCAGCAAACGTGAACGGTTGTGTTGTTCCTTTGCGGGGCGCCTGGAGCTTTGCCACCGTTAATTATTTCAGACAGCGCGCTGCTATTGCAGTCACCGTTGTTGCTCATCATGTCGTCTGAAGAACCTATAGGATAATGATAGAATTAGAAATTATAATGCGTTAATAATGTAACGGGTAGCAAATAGTATACAAAACATAACAGAAGAAGGTAAAATGGTTGGATTTACAATGGTTATTTTATTTTAAAATAGGTACTCCTATTTTGAGAAATAAATAGTAATTTAATAGGGCATTAATATTTATCATAAGTAAAAATTCAACACCAGAGACCGGTGATAATTAAAAATAATTTTTCAACATTTTTGACATTAACTTAATAAAGTAGCAATTAGTACCAAGTACAAGCAAACCGTTTTTATATAAAATTCTTGTTTTACTTAGGTTAGGTAATTTAATTTAATTTAATTTCCTCAATTATTAAGAAAAGTACCTACCTATAAGGATTTTTTTTTACTTATACCCCTTCATTCTATTTTACAGGTACAGAAATCACTTTATTATTAGAAAAGATATTGAAGTTGAAAATTAAAGTATTTTTTCAAATAATATAAAAGTGTCTCGAGGCACATAATAAAAGAAATATTATTATGTTATTATTGTAAAATTAACACATTCTTTACTCCACTCATTTTTTGAAAGATATTTAAGTTTATATTTGTAGCATTTGTACAGCTCAATCTACTTTGATGTTAAAATTAATTTGTATTTAAAATAAGCAAAGGTTTACAAAATACACAATACATTAATTAGTATAATTTATAAAAATATAATGAGAAGCATAAATATCTTACTGCATGATTTCAAACTCAAATAAATATTTGGTGGTTCAATATTAGTCCGTTCTCCTTTGTATGCTTGAACGCTTTCTTCGATATCTTCCACCCATTTATCTTTTTCCTCCTGACTGTTAGCCGCAATCGTGATTACCCTGGAAAAAAAAATGTAATTAATGTTGAACCAACTGTTTGATGACCACAATCAAGCCAAATGCACACAGATATATAACGTGTAACGTATTTTATTAAAAACAAAACGTAGTCGGCGACTTATTTTCACAACAATTTCCTCGTACCTGTTATTTGAATAGATTGAAAAAGAATATTGTGTCGGGTTGTCTGTTCGTTCTTCAACAAAGAGGTCGTTGAGGGGTATCTGGCCATGGACGCGAAACATGTGGCCAACCCTTGCCGTGTATAGCAACATATCAGACATCTATATTGGCATGCACAAAAGCGCAACACTAATGTTAAGCTTAACACATATTTCTTTAAAGCTATAAGTTAAATAAAAGCTTGATTGAGACTGTGCGGCAGCATCAATTTATATAATGGGAGTAGTCATTGTGACACATTACATTTTAAACTAATATGACTATTCTCTTTTTACCTTTAGAAATCAAACTTTAATTATACAAATGGAAAATTAAATATTTTTTCCTGAATTTAAAAACATAATGTGACAAATAGATTTTATTTTACAAATTGAAAAAAAAATAGTATACCTTACAATACTTATCAATTCATTAATTTGCTCTCATTTTATAAAACAAATTAATACATAATTTTGAAAATGAAAAAAATAAATTTTGAATAATACTAGTTCTTAATAAAATGTTTAATACAAGTAATTTAAAATGAAAAAAAAAGTATTAAAAATAAATTTTTTAACGAATACAAAAAAACATGACATGTTAATGCATTATTGAAAATATCTATCTAATCAATAAAATAATTTAAACTTATACATATGAAAATTTTGATCACATTAATTTTCACCAATTACGACCAAAAAATTTAAAACCATAAATCATTTCAAAAATATTTTACAATTACAATAAGTTATAATAAAAACTATCCAAAGCCTTAAAATTTTATTTAAAATTTATTGCTAAAAAAATGAATTAATGTTCTTGTATGGTCAATAAACTTAGGTTAATTGCAGCCAAACACTTACAAAATCCATTACTCTTTATATCCTACCTATAATAGGTATACTTAAAAGTTATTTTAAATGTAATTCCACATTTTTATTTTTAGTTGCCATAAAATTTAAATTATAAAGATTTTGACAACAGTAACATTTCTATGGAAAAACTTCCATTTAACATGGTTAAATGATTGATATACTTATTTATATTGACAAATTTACATATATACTGCTTAATAATATCAATTCTTACATTTAAGCCTTCTAACTTTCCCGTTTAGCTGTTATTCATAGTGAATATTTGTAATTTTTTTCAAAATTTTCTTTAAGAAGTATATTGATTGTATTTAATAAAACATAAATAAAATATTGTGTATTTAAATAATAACATTGAATAACTCATGTATGTTGTGTTAGCTAAAGAAATTAATTTGAATGCATGCAAAAAACTCAATAAATAGGAATACATATTACACTTAAATTTTAATGTCTGTTTTAATTTTTTATTATTCAACATCTTAAAATTCTATCATAAACTATTAAGCACTGCTTCAAACATAATTCAAAACAATATTTATAATAAATTTTGATGTTTTTAAATTTTGCATGGTTAAATTAAAGTTTAATATAAACAAATATTTTGAAATAACCAAAAGTTGTTACTACAAAATAATAATAACGAAATTCAAGTACCAAGTAAAAAAAAAAACAAATAAACTGGAAATGTCTAAGAATAATCTAATAAAAAAAAATCAGATAATTAATCAAAGCGACAAAATTTTACCCACGTGTCTTATCTCCATTTTACTAACACAATAACAAAATTATATATTCAACAGTTCCAATTTTGTGTGTTTAGCTTAAATATTAAAGTGAAATGACTTATTAGTTGGTTTTTTACAGTAAAATATGAATATTTAAAAATCCTCAAGGTTCACATAAAAAATAAAGTATCGTAAAAAAAACTAAGGGAGAACACAGCTAATGTTCTTAATATTAAGTTTTATAATAAGTTATTTCACTTTAATATTTAAGCTTAACACACAAATTTGAAATTGCTGAACGTCTATTTTGCATTGAATGTGTTAAAACAGAGACAACAAGAATAGATATGACATTATCTTAAGATATTTTAAACTCAACATACCTTAAATAAAAGAATAAATATTTCATAATTATGATTTTCAGCATTTTCAAGCGTATACAATATACATACATTACAACTTCTAATCCAGCACACATAATAAAGTAATATTAAAACCGTTTATTCTTAGAATATTCTATAATTACTAATACTTTAATAATGATAGTTAACACCTAATAAAACTTGTTTATAGTTTTTTTAATGTTTACAACACATCAAGTTTTATTTGTAAAATTTCATATAGTTTATAACTTCAGATTTTCATTCTAGGCTTTTTATAGAAACATGGGGTTGTAAAATTACAATTTAAACAAAGGAATTTAATTTAAAATTATATAAATATTATATTGTTGAAACAACATTACAATATATTTTGATTTTGTTTTAAGATTGCCGGCCTTCCATAATTTGAATATTATGTATGGATAGCGTGCCGCACAGAGAAGGCTGCTAAAAATAAACAAATAAGATGTTATTAAAACATGCTTCAACTTGCCAGAAAAAACATGCGCTGTTGGTAACCTTTTCTCTGCGAAAATTTGGTAAGGCACCCTTGACGTACAAACTCTCGGCCAGCAACATGAAGAGTGTCAATGCCAACCATATCTCTTTCCAACTCGCAAAGCTGCACAAAGTTCTCCTAAGACAATAAAAATAAAACAAATTATAAAAAGTCAAAAATATAATAAAATAGTTAATTACCGATCTGCGAAGTGCACTTGGTAATCTCTTTGTTACTTTTAACAGTTTTACTCTTGCTTCCAAACAGTTATTATAATCAATATGTGAAGTACCATAATGTCTTATTAACTCTAAAAAATATAGACATTAGTCAATTACAAATAAAATATTATTGAAATTACATACTTTCTAATAAGTGAGAATAATGGAGTAATCTTTGAAGTGGTTTTAATACAAATGAAGACAATGGTAAATAGCACACCTTTTCTACTTCAAAATCTTTATAAAATGCTTCAAATTTTTTGTTAGTACGATATGCATGATCAATTTTTTCTAAGACATTTAAGTGTTCATCTAAATAATTATCATACAGCTAAAAATAATAAAATAAACACATTAATTTTATTGTAATAAACAAAACTACGTTTATAAATTATCATACATACTTCCAAATTATTAAAATGGCGTAATAGAATATCGGCTATACAAGGAGGGTCCCAATTATTTAATCTCATTTCCACATCTTTCAAAAATACAGAATGAGCATCATAAATTGGATCAATTAAATTTAAAAGCATGTTTACAGATTCTATCTGCCCCATTTCATCATCTTCTTTGCTCATTACATCACGCAACCACTAAAAGTTAAATATGAATAATCCAATTATAAAAGTATTTTATTGAATATAAATATTAATTTTGCTTACAAAGTTAATGACTTCTAAGTCTTTTCTGTAGGTCCGCTCTGTCATCAATAATTCTTTAGTAATAAAATATGCTCTATCAGTTGGCCTCTAAATTTAAAAAAAACCATTTGAATTTTTAAAAAAGAAGATAAAACAAAATAAGTAAATCATACAATGCAATTTTACTTTATATTTAATATTTATACTGTATTAATGTGCAGAGTATATAAAGTAATTACTAATGTATAATAAGTAATAATACTTACTTTTCGTTTTGTATCAGTAGTTTCAACATTTTTCGATAAAATTTTGTCCTTAACTGTATTTATTGAGCTAACATTGTTATAGTGATCATTGCTAAAAAAAGAAAAAGTATTATAATTTGATTGTTCAATAAAAAAAAAAGAAGTTGATAAATTATGTTACCTAATATTTCCTAATGATCCATTAGTAACATTGTTTTTTGGGGTGGATGATGTCATTGCCACTACACCATTTTCTTTAACAGACATGGAAGACAAACACAATGCTGATCCATTGATTTTCTTAAATGGTGAATCTACTTCTTCAGGAATGTCACCTTAAATTGAAAAATTTTGTTAATAAAAGTATTTTATACAAAATATACCATGCAATGTACAATTAACAAGTGAAGAACAAAAAAGATATATATAATGCTTTTTTATAACCATGTATATGTGCAATTTAATAAAATTAAAATAGGGATAGGTTTGTGATAGCAAATAAAAACATGTGATAATGATAATTTAACCAAAGTACAAATATATACTTAAATGTATATTTATTTGTGTGTTGCAAAATAATATATGAAAAATAAAAAAAAAAAAATAATAAATGAGAAGCAACTTTATGATATATAAATAAATGTTGATACATAAATAGGATTTAACGTAAAATGTACAACTATTTATATGTATTCAAAACTCACTTAACTCCATTGGGTAAAACCGGATATGCATAACATGAATGATTTAAAGTGACATTCATTAAAAAAAGTGTATAATATGGGAATTATTAAAAATTATTAAATCATATTTTGTTTTTTAATTTATTAACTTTTTATTAATTATAATTTTTTTTATAGTCATTTATGTACATAGTAAAATAGTACCTAGGTATAATAAGTATAATAAATTATTTATAAAAAATTTACAAAAAAAATATATCTAAATACCTAATTGATAAATTTAAAAAAAAATAACAAGGTATAAATTATTGAAATGCAGTTTCACATTTACGTAAAATGAAAATGTTTTTGAAATCTAGCAATATATAGATGTAAAATTGTGTATAAAAAAAGAAACAAGGAATAGAAAACAAAACGAAACAACCACAATAAAATATAGAATCTTTAAACAATTATTATTCAGTTATAATTAAACAAAATGAAATAACTACAAATAATATAGAGAGTGACGTATAACAGCAAATGTATAGTCAACAGAATAAAAGAGAATAATGAATACTGAGTTTTGAAGACTAAATTTTAAAGCAATTTCTTTTTTTTTTTTAATGTAATTATGTTAAATAAATATTGTATACTAAAGGAAGACCATTTGTTATTTGATATAATGTTAAAGAATTAGTTTAAAATTTGCAATTTAAAAATTAAAAGAATGAATTGTAATTATTTTGACCAAAATTGGAACCCCGAGAGTAAAAATTTTGAATTCATTTATTTCTCTTTTAAAATTTGGTATAGTCACATTAAATTAATCTCGCAAGGTTTTAAACTTTCCTAAATATTATATACATAGAAAACAAATTCTAATAAGTAATTTGTCATAATAATACTCAATATCAGTCTATTATAATATTATAATAATTATTTATAAATATTTGTATTTTTAATGTGTCAATAATTATTTTTATGGTCAAATAAATGGTTAACAAAATAATGATGTATGATCACTGATAAGATGATACATTCAGTTTTCACTTTTTCAGAATTAAATTGTACATTATATTCAATCAAGATGAAACATTTATATGAATATAAGACGTCAACTTAATGATTAAATAAATAACTTAAATTATTATTTCAAATACAACATATTTGAGCACCAAATAAAAATTAAATTTCTGATAGAATATTAAATAGATTCTTTAAAGTGTGTTTTAAGTACTTTAAACTAATATTTATTACCAGGATACAGTTCAATCACAATATTTGAAACCCATTTAAAATTAAATATGATTACACACATTATTTGTTTTTTTCAACCCAACCAAATATAGTTTATTATTGTTTACAACTTTCATAAATATATTATATACCTAAATGTTTTAAGATATAATATTATGCTGCTCACTTAGTATTAATAATAACAATTTAACAGAATAAAATTTTTATTTAAATACTATAAAATAAAACAAAACAAAAACCCTAAGACAACATTTTTATAAGATTATTATCACAACCACAAAAGAATATATATACATATGTATATATGTATGTATCTATAAAAACATAAATATTAAAGAAAAATTACTAATATACCATGTGAAATACTAAGACAATGATCTAATAAAGTCTTTGTTGTCATTAACTTTTTTAAACACAATATAATATTTGTTATGCTACACCCTATATGCCATTATTAATTATTAAAACATTGGTTCAAATTAGTTTTGTTGTAATATAATGGAAGTTTGGATATTTATAACATTGACCTGTATTGGAAATGTTAATTTATACTTTTGTAATTTGTATCACTTTAGGTTTTCTCTTTAAAGTATGTGTATAACGTCTTCTTTTGGAAGCCCTAGGTATTGTATTTGGCACATTAGGTGGCTCTTGTGCCTCGAGTGAAGATGATGAAGCATCACTAGGAGGACTGCGAGTCAATGAGAAATATGAATGGCAACGAGCTCTAGTAGCTAATGTTTTTGGTTTAGGTCCTGGTGCATCTAATGATGCTGGACCATGTGCCAAACGATTCTTTCTAATTTTCATACTGGTCTTGGGTAATTCAAACATGTGTGGTGGTGGTCGGTAGAATTTTGATTCATCAGATTCAGTAAATGGTGAGTCATATTCATCAGAATCTTTGTTCAAGAATTCTGGAGGCGGACAAACACTATCATAGTGGTGAAGTATTGTAGCATTACTTGAAAATTCTGATGTAGATACGCCAGCTGAAGTATCATCACCAAATGATAGTCTAGGTTTGTTAGTAGATGGTACTCGACGCGGTTCTTCTGTTTCTTCTATAAATTCTTCATTATGAATTGTTTTTGCATCTTCATCATCATCAAAATGTTTTTGTTCTACAGGCGTAAGATCTTCACTCTTAGGTGAAGGCCATTGTTCAACTGGTGGAGGAATATCAAATGCATATTCTTCTGGTAACGGTGGCAAATCTGGTAAGCTATCCATTGCATCAGAACATAAACTTGGCTGACAGTCACTAGACAGTATTGAATCATCTAATGATGCTGATTGAGTAGAATATTTTGTTGATAACTCATCGTCAATTTCAGATTTTTCTGATGTGCTTTGTTCGCTTATTCTAGACAATGTACGTGACATTCCATATATACCATACCCTATGAGATACATACCAGAATACGTAACATCCGGAGTTGGTGGTAAGGGGCTAGACGTAACATCTTCTTCATCAGCAATATTTCCACTCAAATCATCCATATGAGGTGGATCATCAAGACTTGAACTACCAGAACTTTCTAATGAAAGCTTATGATGTCGTTTAGGTTCTAACTTAGGTGGTATTTCAATGCAGCCTAATTTATTAATCAATTCAGCATGATCAATTTCTTCAATAAATACATCTGAATTAGGATCAGGCTCTTTTTCATTTTGATCATTTCTATCTACTATGAAATTCTCTGCTTCAATTACTGTATCCTCAATAATTTCTGAAACACTATGACCTGTTTTTTGAGCTGTACGTTTTGTTTCATCTGAACTTTGTGAGTCAAGTTCTTTAAATGGTATTTCCTCACTACTTCCAGAATCATCGACAGACACCCAATCATCATCAGTTGAACATTTATTATTAGATTTATTATTTTGGTTCAATAAACTAGTATTAGGAGCACAAGTGTTATCAGATACAATAAATGTTTCATCTTCAAAATCCTTATGTTCATAATCTATAGCTGATGCCACATTTAATTCTTCTGAATCCCAAACTTCAATTTCAAAGTTTTTTAATTTTTTTAATGAGTCCAAACGTTCTTGTCTAGTACTCGAACGTCTTCTTTCTGGTGTTATACTCGGTGACAATGATATACTATTAGGTTCTTCTGATTCATTAGATTCTTTAACAACAGTATTAATTAAATATGTAAGGCATTCTACAACAGTCTCATCAACTTTAATGTTCCACCATTTAATTGGTTTTTCTTCCAACTCTACCTCATCTTCGTTATCAACTGTATCATCTTTACTAGAAAATGATGTAACTAAAGGAAGTTGATGCAGGGAAACAACTGGTGAATCCAAAGATATTGCCCGCCTTTGTGACTGGTTTTGACCAGATACGTTTGGAAATGCCGAACCTTCAGATAAACCTAACCTAGCAAAAAGTATAGGAGATTTTTCTCGCTTCTGAGATATTTTATCAGGCAATATTTTTCCCAATAATTCGGAAGGTAACTTATCTTTTTTCAAAGCAGTTAATACCCCAGAATCGGCTATTTTTGTTGCTAAAGATTGAAATTTATTGATTTTAACAGCCTTAGATTCAGCATCTCTTGATTGTGGCGCTTTTGTTTGCTGTGAAACTATCATACCAGATAATGCATTTTTTAATTTTAATTTTATTTCATTAGAACTATTACCACTATCAGGAACAACTTGCTCTTCATCTTTTCTTACACAGCTACTTTCAACTGTCCGTGTTTCACTATGTATAACTACTTTTGAATCAGAATTCTTTACAGAATTAGACACAATATCAGGAAGAGTATTGTATTCCATTAATTTATTGTTTTTTGTTCCATTATTATCATCATCGCTTATCACAACATTTGGAACCACATGAATAGAATTAGAAGTTAAAGCAGAAGCAATTTTGACTTTAACAGCAGAAGACTTAAACATTTTATCTTTTTTTGGGCTATTTGAAATACGTCTTTCCGGAGATATTCCAGGCGAATTTGAAGCAATGGATGTAGAAGCAGATCCTAAACTCTTGTTATCTTTACCACCCAAGGAGTCCCTTCTAATTTTTTTACCTTTCCCACCTCTATATTCCACAATTATTATTTCATCAGGTTTAGGCTCTACTTCATCAGGGTCAATTTTTATAACTTCCACTTCTTTCTTTGATCCATTATCTGCACTACGAGGTTGGTAGCAAATTTTCTTCCCTTTATTTACAGGTACACTGTCAGCACTATGACAAGACTTCAGCTTATTGTTTTTTTCGCTAGAAGATGGTCTAATTTCAGACTCATTAAATGAAGTTGATTTGTATGCCATTTGAATAAGCTCGGAACTTTTAGAAGTGGTTACTACATCATCATGATATTTATTTAATAAAAGTGCGTCTAGATCAACAGGACTGTCATCTTCAACACTTACGTTACCAGTGGATTGTGTTGATAATGATAAGCCAGAGTCTTGAGAATAATGATCTGAACCACATTTAATTGTTGACCATTTAACTGTACTATCTTCATTAGGTGAACCCTCAATTGTATGTCGTTTATGTAATATATAGGGTATATCTAAATCTAGTTTAACAATACTTGGTTCAAAATTATCAAGAGGTGTCAGGTCTATAGATTTTTGATGAAGTAGTCTATGAGATTTATGTTTAGGAGCACTCATATATGAATCGCTTTTTGTTCGTTCCACAGGAACATGACCTGTTTCACATTTATTTTCAAATGCATTAAATCGAATTGTATTATTAGTAAAAATTTGTTCTTTACTTCGGGAAGCTAATTCTTTTTTACAAATTTCGTTAAACTTATTAAACTCTATATCTCTATATTTAGGCTCTAAATAACCAAATCGTTTTTCAATTTCCAAAGTATTTTCTTTATTATCATTTTCAACATAAAATATTTCATCTTCATCATCACTAATAGTACTATTAAATACTTCCTTTTCCAATAACTCATATGAATCTTGGCTAATGTCATCTTGATACATATCATCTGTATCAGGCAATATCCTAACATTACCAGTAATTTCAAGTTTACGATCACTACCACTTTCAGTTGATAAACTAGAAGTAGTGCCTGGATAACTACTAGAGAAAATTTTTGTAATTGGATGATCTACTGAACTGTTTCTATCAAATGAGGAATTTACTTCTTCATTTTCAACTGGAGGAGTTTCTCCAGAACAAGACCTAGATGAATTAAACTCTTTGCAGCTAGAGCTACGTTGCCAACTATAAATGGAAGGGGTAAATTTGTCAATAAGTATTAAATCAGTCTGACTAGATTGACATTTAATATCTTTATAAAAAGTTTCAGAATATTTAGAGGATGCGTATGATTTATCAGTGTCATAATCATCTTCATAATAATTTGACCTGATAACATTAGTACGTGTACAAGGTCTAGTGCAAATGACGTTTGGGTACATAATAATGTTGTTTACGGCGGAATGTTTCTGACCTGGATCGTTGACGCTGTACGAGTGCTGGGACGAAGTGATGGAAGTTATGTCTGAAGTTGTCGTCATCACTGTCGTCGGATGTACAACTTGAGCAGTCGACACCTCTCCAGGCACCACCTGGCGATGGACTGCGTTCGGACTCAGAGAACCCGCTAGGCTCGTGGCTTCCGAATTTGCTAAAAAACAAAAGTTACATTAACAATAAGAGCTTAGAAAAAATTAAGAGTGGGTTATAAAATGTTTTAATTGTATATATTTATACAATGCAAATATTTTTTATTTATATTTTTGGTTAACAGATATTTATTTAGAAAAATAAAATAAAACCAAGGCACATGCTATACCTAAAAAGTTTATGGAAATCATGCTTAGATCTATCAGAAAATAGTCAAGAAAAATATTCAAACAATATACATACATATATATGAATGTATAATATTGTATAAATATAGCAGAGTCTCCCTACTCCAGACATCCGGACAATTTATATTAAGTACTTTTACTCATGTATAATGTATATATTCGAGAATACCTATGATAAAGATATTATCGTTAAGATTAATAACAACAATAATGTGTAATGTAAAATTGTAAATCAATATATTTTTAATTTGTAAAAAAAAAAAACAAGGTGTTTTTTGAAAAATATTTATTAGAAGGAAAAAAAAACTGTCATTCTGTTTTAATCCAGATACCGTCCGGTTCCATCTAGTCCGGATTAGTGAGACTCTACTGTGCCATCATTAAATTTAAATTATAAAAAGCAATAAAAATTATAAATTAAAATAAAAACTTAGAAGAAAATACTAAAGTAGGTAAAGCAATAAAACATTATACAAAACATTGCAGTGTCAAATAACATGTGGATGTGATTTTATGTTGATCTTCCAAAATATTAAAACAAATTATTTGACCAATCCAAATATAAGAACTTAAAGATTAACTTATATTATATATAAATTTTAATTCTTTTAACAAAACTAAACCTACTATTAATAGCCTCCTTCATATTAAATAAAATATATGTTTAAAATGTAATGTAGAAATACAAATAAATATATAGTGTAATATACTATTTGCATATTATAGAATTTTTAATAGATATAATCTCTATTTTCTAAACTTTTAAACATTTAAACAAAACAAAATAAAATGTTTATTTACAAATAAAAAAAAATATATCAACTTTAAAATACTTGAGATTATACTTTATTAATTGTTTTATACATAAGGTATATTTAATGTAAAACTAGAATTAGCTATACAAATTACAAAATTATAATTATGAAGTGGCTCCAATAACATATGAATTATAAACTTAAGTTAAAATAAATTATGATAAAAATTAAATCGCAAAAACATACCAAGGGGCAATAAAGGATGTGCTGAAATACTGGAACCAACATTGGATATAGTAGAATGCGACAATCCGGTATGCCGAAATGATTGAGACCTGTTGGCAGAAACAGGGCAAACGGTGTAAAGAGAAACACTATTTTTTTCCAATGAAAGTAACCCATTAAATTATTTTAACACACCATCAGAAACTTACTATTTAATGTTATTTTTATTTTTCAAAAATAATAAAAATAATATTATAAATTAATATAATAAAAACATGCATTTGGAAAAATTTTAAATTCATGGCAGTAGCATTTTTTTTACATAACTTGTTTTAGGTTAAAAAATTATTAAATAGTAAAAAATAAAATTTTAATGTTACTGTAATTAAAATTTTAATAATATTAAAGAACTATGGAATTACAATCATCTGAGTTTGTATTAATTTTAAAATAACACGTTGCCACCCAGAAAAAAACCTAATACTAAATTAATATTAAAATTAAACTGCAATATTTTAGACCAAATGTAAATGTAATGTACAGATTTCTAACATTTGATGTATTCTTTATTGTGTTATAATTAAGAATTAAAAAGAAGAAAATACAATTTTATACATGAACTTGTGATTAAAATATAATTATTTATAGATGTGAATATTTACTTTTTACTAAACTAAAAATTATATTATACATATATAACATGACTAATAAGCTCAAATTAAAATATCAAGTCCCATAATGTGTTATAAAATTAACAACTACAAAATATCTTCAGTTGATATTTTAGTTTCTGATGTGTTTCAAATTTGGAGCCACTTTCATTGACAAATATGTGAGAAAAATAAACAAAAAGTCATTCTCTTCTATAATTGTTGCATGCTAAGAATCACAACAACCAAGCTAACCTTATGGCTGTGTATATTTACTACTAAAAATAAAAAATAATTAATACTTATTGTTCATAAGAATAATTTTATTTAAGTTGATTTTTATAATTTGTCATTTATGAGTTATGACTTATAGATAGACTTACCTTTGGAATGTTTGACGTTTAACAAAGTTTTCCCTAACAAATTCCACCATTTGTTTTTGAGTTTTACCGCTATATCTATAATTTAAAATATGGTTTTTAAATGTATACATAAGACATAAAGAAGTGTTTAATCTTCAACCTGAATGATGATCCTCGACTTAGAACTTTGGTCCGCTGACGTGGTAAACGTTTTACAGTAAAACATCTAAAAAAACCATGATTTTCTACACATTTCTTCCAAAAACTTTTACAATCATTACGAGTTTCAAATATAAATTCCACGATATCTTTAAAGTAACCCTGTCAACATACAAAATGCATTATTATTAAAGTATTACAATATTGATAATTTTATTTATTGATGATTCATGTAAAAATAACTTACATATCCCTCAGGATGTAGTTTGATAAGGAATTTTTTACGTTTAAAGCTCAATTTTCTGATTTTGGCCCAAGAAAATGTATTGATTTTTGTAAAATTTTGAAAAACCAACACACCCAAATGTGCAACCGAAAGATTTAAAGGAACACCTTCAGGGTCCTACATAAAAAAGTTTTTATATGTTAGAATATTTTATGAAAATGCAAAAATCTAGTTTACCTTCGCTGAATGCATTTTGATCCCATATAATTCACACCGGCGTGCAGTCTCTAATAAATTTAAATCAGCTTCTGCGGGTGATTGTCCTCTATAAAATATTTTTAAAAATATTATTTAATCAACAATTATATTTAAAAAAGACTTACATATGTCTTTTATGACTCTCCATTATTCTTATTTCCATTTCTCTATCTTGATGAGGGACAAATTTATGTGAAGATAAATAGGTGTGATCTGGATAATCATCCGCAGAATAATCACCACATTCAGCTAAAATATTTTATCAACAATTACTTATAAATTATTAAAAAAAAAAAAAAAAAAAATAGTATACTACAACAAATTTTACCTTGTACAATATAAGAAGCCATTAAAGCAGCAGTATTATCATTACATTGCATGTGCCCATGTGATAAATCTCGTTTAACTTGTAAACAAAACAGATACCTGGTGTATTCCTCTTCCAATTGAGCAGGATCAGGTGTGTAGAACTTAACACAAAACCTCATTAATGGTTCTACAAGAGACAGTCCTATTTGTTTGTTTAAGGGCTTTTCTAGATCTAACCAATGCTGTAAAATACAATAAAAATATTAAACAAAGATCACCACAAAAATAATTTGTTGTAATATAACTTACCTTAGTAGAACCTTCTTGATATTCAAGGCCAAAATAATCAGCTTCCAACAAGTTTAGTTGTTTACATACTTGTTCGAATAACACAGACCCATCAGCTTTTGTCTGTAAAACAATATTATATAATAATCACATTTTCTTTAAAAAATAATCCAAGTTTAATGTCAAACCTGCACTTGAAAGAGTGTAACTGAATCGTCCAACATTTGTACACGGACGTTGAGCATTTTCCCTCCCCTTCTGGGTGTTGTTGGAGGCGTTTTAGAACCAGCCACACCAGGAGTGGATTGTGAATGGGGTATTTTGTTCAGAGAACTTCCCAGAGAGCTTGGGGTAAGTGATTGGTCTTTTTCCACTGGCGACATTTTCTATACTTATTTTAAAACTAATTTAAAAGTTAACAAAAACCGAAAAAATCACGAAACATAAAACATAAAAATGATTCAAATCATGTTTTCCTATTAACGACATTAATTGATTCTGTGTGATTGATAGAATCTGTTCTACCGCGATAACACCAATGATATTCCATCTGAAATCAAAAACATTAGATTAAAATCTTAAATTAAATTGTAAAATAAAATGAAGTTTAGTATTTTTAAGTAATACCAAACGGATATACAATCCAATACTTCGTTGGGAGGGTAGCAATCATAGTTTTTACAGATCTATTTTTAATCTTTTAAAATAAACGAGGGGATAGTAGTGACAAATGACTCGTGTAGTAATTCTATTTATTTTAGCCGACACAAATAAGAACGAATGCGGATACACGGGTGTATAACGAAGTGTTGTGACCTTAAAGATTAGACGCCACCTAATTCAGTTGAACGTATTAAATAGAAAAGGTCTCTTGCATACAAAGCCGTACTTCACCGTTCAATGGACTGCATAGCGATGCTAAATTGTTTAAATTAATGTGTCTTCAATTTAATTTCATAAATAAACATAAATTTATATAATAAATATATGTATGTAAAATTGTAAAAGAAAAATCGTTTTACATAAATTATCTTCGAACGACTACCAAAAAAACGATTATATTATGATAAATAATTTAGATATAATTTATGATAAAAAAAAAAATGAAATAAGTTGAAAAAATTAAAAACTCACAAAACTTTTTATTTTGATCTCTTTAATACATAAACTAGATATAATTTTCTACCAGACACCACTTACATTTTTGAAAATCTAAACATTTCATTGAATACACAAAATAAAACACACATTGTAAAATCAATACATCCATCGCTCCGCTCAGAATCTAAAATGTACATGACGAATTTGTACAAGGCCTTTTAATAGCAACCTCACGTTGTATTGATGGCAGGTGAATATTTAAGACAACTATAAATCTAAGAAAATCTCAAAAAAAAACAGACATTATTCTTATTTTATCTAATCGTATTTTATTAGTTTAACTTAATATTTGAATAGTACTTTTTTTAAATTTACAAATAATTTTTATAAAACCAAAAATGTATAAAAAATAATTTTATCCGTGGTTGATTGTTTTACAACAACGGGATTTAAAATGTTACTGATAATGCATTACATATCATATTCATAAATAATCCGACACTTAGATTTATTTAAATATGTACACATGGAATAAGTAATAGCTAAATATATCACGTAGGTATTATGTAGGTTAGGTTAGTAAAGAAACGAGTGAACAATTTAACATACAATTAAATAACCAGTCTTTAAGTCACTTATTTCGTTATTTTACTGTTTATTCACATGGACAATGTCCATTGGATATAAAGAAATACAAATATATTGATGTAATAAAAAGATGTAGGTACTTAATTAAAAATTTGGATTTTAAATTAAAATATAAGTGTGTATTTATTTTATTTGCCATATGGAAATTTAAAACATAAAAACATACGCAACTGCATATGCCTATATCGCAGACCATAGTTTTGAGTTTTAAGTTCCGATTATACAAAAATTAAATTTACTTTTTACATAATATAATACTGATAGAGGATGATTATCTAATGTTTATGTATATACTATATATCATATATAATATATATGAATATATGATACATCATCTTGTCTATGTAATTCTCCTTATAACAGTAATTAAAAATTACGTAAAATACTAAAAATAAAATGTCGTATTATATTTAATATAAGAAAACTTAATCTGTCTTTAGATAAAATGAATAAGGAAAAACAAATAATGTAGTAACTTTGAGTAAATACCAGCATAGCATAGAACGGTGAGAATTGGTTCGTGGTAAATTGGTAAGTATAAATGCGTAGTTTTAAATAATATTTTTTAATAAGTACAACTATAATTAATAAATTGTTATTATACCACTGTTATAAAGAACCTTGCATTAAATTTTCGATGTTTATAAAAAAAATTCTATAAATAGCACAATAAGAACCAAAACATTTTAAAACCATTCACATAAAATGTATTAATATAAATATCTGCTAAAATTTTCAAAAACGTTTGATTATTTGTTTAAAACAAGATTTTTTCAAAAACTGGTTTTCCATAAAATTAACTCAAAGTATCGACTGCATTCACTATTCTACCAAGAAATATAATGAAAATTAAACATTATTTTTACTGTTCCAAAAGGCGATAACACAAAATAAAATAAAAAACACCACTAAAATACATTTATTATACTCCAATAATAGTGTATTTAAAAAAAGCATTTACATAGGTTAATAACAATTAAATTTTTTTCTAAAATAAAATATTTTTAAAACAAAACTAATAATAACCATATTTTAAACAAAAAATTAAATTGTAAAAAGGCAGAAAGTTCAAGTTATACACAAACTTGACAAGTATATAAAAAAAATAAAATGCATTGAGTTTTGTTAAAACACAAAATTTATCATTTTAAATAAATGTTTACTAGTACACTAATATTTTTTTAACAAATAACTAACACGATGTAACTATTAACTAACTAGATAAAAAAATTATTAAATTCATTTTAATTAATAACAGCATCGTCTTAATTCTTCTAATTTTAAGCTCGATTTTAAGTTATACATAGAAAGTTAACTGTTTTAAAAGTATTAAATAAATATTGTTATTTAATCCCTAAAATTTATTTTGTTACGATACTTTCCATAGAAAAAATCACGGGAACAATGATTCGAGGAAACAGTATTACGGAATTCTTCTAAAAGAATGGTACAGAGGTTAGTGTCCTAAATGCTGCGATAATGTTCATATTTTAAATCACAGTTTAATTTCTGCTTAAAATCCCTTTGTAAACACACAAACTATAAAATTGATTTCATTGATTCATTGTAATAAAAATTAGAATGACTGATGTAAGCGCTGATAAATGTAAGGACTGAATTTCAGCGTTGATGGGGCTGATTAAATACATTATTAATCGTTGTAATTTATTGTTAGAATATAGGAGAGACGTTTTTATCATAATTCATAACCATCCGTTAATACGTTTAAAAACTAATTTAGGCTACAAATTAAAAACGGACAAGTCATGAGGATGTACAAATTCATTTAATAACATTTAAGGGGAAATTGCACAATCTAAAAACTAATTCGATTGATTATTTACCATAATGGCATAATTTAAAACACAACCGTAGAATAGCAGACGAAGAACATTCTCAATTTTGCATATTATTAAGTAGTTAAAAAAATAACATATTTATGGTTTGATAAGAATAACAAGCGCTTTGATAAGAGTAAAAGAATGTATATTTCTTACAAATGTTTCACATATTATCGAGGGTAACGCATAGGTACATTTCAAAATATTTTTACATTTTATATTTTTCAAAAATTCAAAATTGACAAATTCAAGTCATCATCATGCACGTGCTGCGAATCACGACCCATAAATACATCACAACTATATACAATATGGTTAGGTGTGTTAATCATCTTGAGGAAATCTATCAAAATAAACTTAATTTTCATACACGCGTGAGTGCGTGATGTATAAAAATAATAATATTGGTAACGAAAAAAACTAAAAACTAAATAATATTACACGTATAGGTAGATAAAAACTCATGAATCAGAGAAAACCAACGAGGCGGCAAGACAACTATAGATTGGAAAAGAGATGAAATATGCTATACATATATACACCACACCGCTAATACAATCGGTACTACTAGTATACACGACTTTTTCATGACGACCGTAACTAGTTATTAGCCTTTATTAGGATGAAATCCGGCACACTAATATGAATACAAAACAGACACGATAGACAAGTCTATTCCAGATTTGGGTGTGGAATTCCAGTCGTTCGCTCGCGTAATGCGTGTGTTCTCGAATCACTTTTTTCCTCACTCTCACACGGTCTCTCTCATTTGTCACACGATGCCGCTTGATAATACATATATACACTGTACTTATATATTACTATACGGACTGCGATAACCACGCACTTTACAAAACCACACGAGTCTACACCATACAAATGAATATTGACTGTAAAAGGAAACGTCCGGTAATGTTGCAGTAATGTACATGTGTGTACGTGTACCGTGTACGTGAGTGAGTGTAGTTTACTAGTGTGTAAGTAAGCACATAGTCATCTAAACACCGTTGGTCACGACAACGTTTTAGTTTTCGTCTCCAGTATTATAGTCGAATACCGTATATAAGTTTAGTCACCGTTGACGACGACGTCAACGCACATGCCCAGTTAATCTATCCCCACCAACGACTATGACGCCGCCGCAATGGGAGAATGTAGTGAGGGATATATGACCATTACACTCCGACACTCGACAGTCCTACTCCATTATTCACCCAACATCATACAGGGCGATCAAAATTTCGTTAAAACAGCCACAAAATCAAAAACAATACATTTAGTAAATATGAATATTTTAACCCTCCGATTAAACCGACACAGTGCGTACCTACTAAGTTATAACTTATAATAATAAGTACAAGTGAAAACACTAACATAAACGGTAGTAAAAAAAACGAAATTGATTTACAAGAAAAACTAATTTGAAAAATACATGGCTTAATAATTTGGTTTGCTTGTTATGTACAGACTAAATAGAAATGCCTTAAAATTAGCTCTACAAGAGTTTTTTGCAGTGTAAATATGTAAGGTGTAGCCAACGTAATGCTCAATGGAGAATACAACTAGCAATTATTATTTATTATACAGACCACACGCGTGCATTGAATCAATAAACACAATGAATAACATGAATCTATTAACAACACAATTTAAAATATTTTTGATACTCCACAATAAAAGATTACACATTTTTATTCTAAGAAAAATATTATAAAGGATGCCTTTGAAGTTTGAAAACGTGACATTCATAACACTCTGTATATTTTCAAATACCGATTCCGTGTCCTGTTGTTTGGGTCCCGTTGGATGGAGTAGGACATGGCGTTTGTAAAGCCGTATGCCATAATAATAATAATAGCAGTCGGTGTGTGCATTCACACAGATCGGCCGACGTACATCCGGCCGCAGGAAATGTGGTATGTTTTTATATTATGTAGAATATTATATTATATTATTTCATTTACCTAGAACGACATCTGAGGAATGACAAGGCAACTAAAGAGTACAAGAACAATATTATTTTTGAATGATAAAAATTATTTATTTTTATTTGTGTGCTTCTAAATGTCTGATTTTATAAAAACCCTTACACATACATTATATAATATAATATTATTCTCCTGAAAATCAAAAATCTCTTTAAACAATATTCAATGTATTTCAATGATTTTTTTTGCATATAGTTAAGTTATAACAAAGAAAAATAATTTTTTATTTATAGATGCGTTCAAGGGAATTTTTTATTTTAATCCTTAGTCACTGAATATGTTATCATTGATTCATAACTTCAGAAGCAAAAATTAGAAATGAATTATTGTATATCACCCTGTACATCATTTTTGTTTTTTAATTTATGTAAACTCACTAATCTTAGTACATAGCAATTAATAAACATGATAAATAACCGTTTAGTAATTAGTAAATGTCTGTTATGTAAAAAAAGTCCGAAAACGTAGTCAAATATAGTATTATTATTATTATTTATACCTACAAAGATAAAAAATAAAATTTTAAATATTACAATCGAGGCTCATATTAAGAATTATTAATTAATCCCTATTTTATGTTATACATTTTCAATTATCAACCTATCTTAAAAACACAATGCAATTAACTAAACCAGTAAAATACAGAATTGTATATACATTTTATAATACGAACTTCAATATTGATCATTCAAAAGGGAAATAAGAATTAATCGTTTATTTTAATATAAGGAAATTCAATCATAATTTTGTCATATTAGTTCTCGATCATCATGATATATTAACATGATATATATTATTTATTTTATATATATTTATATATATACATCCTACTTGTATTAACTAATATTTTAACTTAAATGTTATTTATATATAATGTACCTATTCACAAATATAACTATAAAAAAAAAAAAAAAATAGGTGGAGTTTGATGATTTACTCTTATAGATAATCAAAAACGAAACATATATTTTAATATTTGTATCATCGTATTCGTATCACCCACCGATCACTTACACAATGTAATGAGTAATGACTAAAATTATTCACGTCATTAATAGATAAATAAACTATTTTGTACTCGTTAATTTTATGCAATTTATATGCATTTTTGTTAGTGGGCAATAATTTTACAATATATATTAATAATACTAGGTTCGCTTATCTTTAGCATTCAACAAAAATAATCTGTTATTAACCACATGAAAACGTTTTGACTACACTACCAACCCACACAACTGTGCCACCTAATCAAAATATATTAAATATATTTTGTATCTTAACCACTAAATAATTGATAGAAATATCACCCACGACATAAGAATAATAAGAAAAAAATATCAGAAAATCTATGTAAAGTAAAAAAAAATGTTCTAATACTTACATTAAGAAATAAATTATTAAAACAAACTCAATGCATTGTCAAAATGGTACTTAACAAGAACAATAAGCTGTACTATTATTGTGAGTATTATAAATATAATACGATACAATATAGGTAATGAACGTAATCGAAATGTTTAAAATAATACTTACATTATGTATGCATTTTATAAAATATAAACTAGCTCTTTATTAAAATGAAACTTAATATAGACATATAATATACATATACCCACCCATTTTATAGTAAATAGATGTGATGTCTATAAACAAAACAGTTATGGGTTAGGCGCCGCCATCAAAACAGACTAAATTAAAAAAGAACATGACGTGTGAATTTCAGAGGTCTTCTTTAAATGCATATTTGATATTTATAAACAAATATTAATTTAAACTTTTTTTGTCAATTTTAAATTTTCGTTTTCTAATACGATTTTTGTAAAGCCACTATAACAGTTATTCTATAACTAAACATTTATAATATTATATCTATTTTTTATTTATAATAAAATAATAATTATTATTATTAAAATATATGATAATAAACTATTAAAGAAACAATACCCTTTCCACAAGTGAGTCATAAACATGATATTCGAAAGAAATGACAAAAAAAAAAAATACTAAAAAACGTGTAAATGTCATGAACAACAACGTCAAATTGTTGTAGGTTGTATTTCTTGTTTAAAGAAATTCTTAAAACTTATATAGGTACCTATATATATATTTAACTTATATAATATATATTATATAGACGAAGAATCGTCAAGACTCAATCTCAATTGATGGAACTATCTTGATATTTTGATACATATTTATGGCCAAAAAATGTCCACAGAAAAAAGTACATCATTTTAAAGCCAATAGGAATAAAACATAGTCCTGAAATCACTTAAAAGTTTGATTAAATAAGAAAATAAAAAATCCTTACAAAAATGCAAAATATTATGATTTAAATATATTCGTCATATACCTAACACAATGTAAATGGGCCTATAAATACCCACACGAAGTGTTATATAATATAGTTGATAATTGATAAGGTAAAAAAACTATTCATAAAATAAAGCATATTATAACACTGTACGCCTACCTTGAAATGTAGGTAGTATTTAAACACTATCTGTCCAAACCATAAAAAATTCGCGCTCATAATACACAAGTACTGCATGATAAGCCATAGAAGACGTCATAATATTTATTAATAATATTTTTTATATTGTTTATTTAGTTAATTAGGTTAATAATAGGTTCTGATTAGTATTATATAATCTTATATAACCTTCATCCTTCCGCAGAGCTACCCTAACGCAATGTATTATACATCTCTTATCAATAAGGAGCTATCAATATATCATAATAATATACTTCATGAATAATGCTCTATAAATATGCGAAAGATGCACCGCACTGGAGAAAAAGTTCCTTTTACACCTATGTTAATCCAATCCTGCCCTTCCAGTTCATAAACGTCCTTTGAATTTATTTCCAATCCCTCCATGCAGTAATGTATTTAAGGGGGTATGGGGTGCTTGGGTCCCGGGCAGTAAATTTTGGATAGTATTTTGATATAATACGGTATCTAGGTAATTTGGCGATAAAAAAAAGAAATGGTACTCAGATAACTTGGGGCGCAATATTCCTAAAAACGTCTCTGTCTCCATGATATTATAGACGTTTTTCTTTGTACACAAATAAACAAGTGAACTTGTTGAACAATATTATCAAGTGTTCGGAGTATTGAACCGACTAATTTATAATTTGAACATTGTTATATTACATATTATTAATACAGCAATAAACATAATATAAAAACATTAACTGATTATTAAAGTTAATTAAATAAATCATAACATTTACCTATAACTAAATTTCTTAATCAATTTTGACTTAATTTAAAAATTGACGCCCGAAATAGATTGTATTAGATTTAGTACCTAATTGTATACTAAATTATGCATTTATTTCATTTATTTCATTTACCTAATAAAACATTTTTTGTTATTTTTTATAATAAGTACATCCAATGTTATAGTACAAGACAGAATACAAAATAAAAACTAATTAAGAAGAAAAATTGGAATTTGCTTGCATTCGTGCAATTTTACAACTATATCAAAACTTGTAGTCAAATAAATCATCAATCTGGTAAGTTAATTTTAATATTTACAATAATTTTAAACAAAACTCTTAAATAAAAAAATATGTGCCGAGCAAATTCGCTATAAAGAAATTTTACTCTAATTAATTATTTAATAATGAAATCACTCGTGAAATCGGTATATTATACAATGGATCATCAATAGTCCATCATGAGTAACTACAACAAATAATATATTCGTAATAAACCAAATACAACAATTTTCCGGTTTATTAATAATAGGTAATTCTATTACAACTATTATTTAAGTATCAACTTTTACTTTTTTAAATTTCTAAAAATATCAAATATATGTACTATAATGTATACTATTCGTCTATAATATAATTTAAGTTTAAAATTTACACAGATATGTGTAAATGTCTAACATCAAATTTAATTATTTCAATACTTTAATTTTAGGAGAATTTCGTGGAGAATTTTTACGTGACACTTTAATTAATAAGCACTTAATCAATGTAGGCCAACGAGCTATTGTATAAAATGTATAAATAAAAAAACGTACCTATTTAAAAAATTGTATTTCTTAATTTTATGTTGGAATTTTTTAACACAAATCTTACAAGCCACTCGAATTCAAAACATCTCGATATGCATGCACATGAAGATAGTTATAAATCGATCCGTCATCTGCTGCCCTCTGGTAAAACTTAAAAATGGGTCATTCAGAACGGGTTATAAAATAAGTATATTATTAAGAAGACAAATAGTATCTTATCGCTATACATATTAGTATCCAATTCTTCAGCAAAACATTAAAGTTCATACAATTAAACATTCGTGGATTTTATTTAAATGTACAGTAGCAATATTTTGACGAAAGCATATACATAAGTAAATAAATCTATATAGATTAGTAAATTTGTTTATTATGTTCAAGAAACCAAGGAAAACGATTATGGCAAACATTTTGAAGATTTTAATATATCTATTGCATAATTTTGAAGTTTGCCGAGATATTTGTCACCAATATAAATTTCAATACAAAAAATATTTTAAATTCCTATTCCGAATAAAAATATTTTTCGAAATACTTTAATATTATATAAAAATAAAACTTTTAACGAATAGTAAGTTAATTAGCTATAAATTTAGCTTAAAGTTTTGATGAGCAAAATTAAGTAACCACGCGAAATTATGGTCCACTACTCAACTTATTTAAACTTTTAATACCAATAACCTCGCCAATAACTAATTAACTACCTACTTGTCCGAATTTTAATTTTTATACATCAATAAATCTTACAAAAACTAGTTTGATTTTTCTTACAACAATTTACAAATTAATAATCAATAATAGTATTGAATATATGACAATAGATACTTCAATAATATATAAAATATCATATAGATACCTACTATATACAACAATATTGATAATTTTTGGGTGAAATGATTAAGTCTCGGATTAAATATAATAAAGGTTGTAATTTATCGTTTGGTTAAAATATTTTTATAGGATGACATTTTAATGAACAAAATTGTTACAGATATGAGGATCACGAGTGATAAATTAAACATTCTGTTTACATTAACCCCCCAGTGGCGGATACGAAGGGGGGCAATGGGGCGATTGCCCTCTCCTTGGGCTGTATTTTTTTTTATATATTATAAATTATAATATTGGGCTGAAATTCACCGAAAGCCGATACTTCATTTGTGAAAATCCCTTCCCCCTTGGGTGACTTCTGGATCCGCTACTGACCCCCCCCTACCACGAGTATAAAATACATAAAAGAAAAATATTATTACGTAAGATTAGATTTAATAAATGATAATCGTGTTAATATCCGTTAATATCTTATACAATTATCACAGGTTGTTACAAACTTACAAATGCTATCAAAAAACGTAAAGTCACCACAACAATTTATAAGCAATTATAACACGCAACTGTCTTAGGAGTTAGGAGACACGTGTTATTTTTCGTCTTATGAAGCATATTATGTAATAATTTGCCTCGTAATTTGCTTATTATCAAATTTAATGGTAAGAATATAATTGTTATCTATGGCACTAAAGGAGTACGGAATATCGTAGAGTAAATCTTTATCGATACCTATTCATATTAAAAAAGGGGTTATTTTACCTATGTAAAATATTTTAAATATTAATATTTTTAAATGTCTTTAACTCGCTTTAAAATTATAATGTGAATTAAAGCGTACAAACATACCCTATATACTAATATATTATAAATTACATTTAAATTTAAATATTATAATAAATTAATTCACCGTTATACCTATTAGAACGAACTAAAAAAGAAAAATTACGCCTATGGAATAGACAGATAATGTGAGCATACATCGTTCTCTTAAAAAGTAGCGAAACTAAATTAGGCAAAAATCCGTTGTTAACAATGACATGTATGATTTGAAAGTGAAGAATAGTAAGTAATAGAAAAATACCAGAAAATATGTCTTCTCTACTTCTTCCATTTAGCATATTGTAATAAATAACAATATACATAAAAGATAACTGCTTCTCAAAACTATTCAGTACCTCCTAATTACATACGATAAGAAATATTTGAATCAAGAAAATTTAATTAGTCACATGTGAACTCATTTGCACCTTAGTAGATTATTATAAGTTATTTTAATGAGATATGTTTATTTCTAAATAACATAAGTAGGTCTCGTAGGTACATATAAAAATTAAAATTGGCCAATTACCATAAATTAGGTACCTATTTAAAATTAAATTAAAAAAACAATTACCTATAGGAAAAATACAATATCTGCAATTCTATCTTAGAAAAATAGGATTATCACCTCAATATTCAGAATGTTTTATCATAACTTTATAAGTATAAAGGCTTATAAATAGGCAAAATCTTAACCAGAATAACAAATGTGTACTACAATATAACAATCAAAATAGATGGATAATATAAATACACCAATAGACAATTTTATAGGAATTTACAAATCTTTTATCGCCATACCACAGGCTATATAATTTATACTGCCCCATTAATCATAGAAAAAAATATAAACCTATACATTGTTTTTGGTCTCAAATATTCCAATACTTTCTGAAACTATACAAATTTACAATAATATACAATTTTAAGTATAGATGTAAAATTCCTCTAGAATAAAATATTAAATTCTGATTTTCTGATACTAAAAGGAAGGTATACCCATGTGGGTTATTTCTATCTTAAAAACGCATAACATAGCAAATTTGCATTCAAAATTTTAATTTTGTATAGGTAGTTAATTTTAACATTAGAGCAAATTGACTATTTTTCAAACTTATAATTAAAAAAAATTGTAATGTCTCATTGTTTTTTAAGATATTTTAGAAATAGAATCATAGAAATGTAGCATGTGTGGTCCTTTTAAGTACAAAATATTAGATTTTATATTAATTAAAACAATTATGGGGAAAGATAAAAATTTTACCTGTAGATCGCCTGTAACTTGACGATGTAAAAAGATGAACAAAGTTAACTCGAAACTAACATAAAAGTATAGAATGTATAGGTAATAATGATTTTAATTAATGAAAAGTATTATTCTTAATGCTTAATACTAAATGTTAAAATATATTTCAAATAAAATAAATTAATCCTAATTAATAGAAAGTAGATTGTCAATCTTGAAACATATTGTTAATACTTAATGGATAATAATATTAATAGAAATAAGGTACAGATTAAAGAATTTTATAATTTACATAATATCAGATCATTTAAGAATTAAGAAAAACTACAATAATTACTAATTATCAATAGTAATTATTTACAACTTAATTTTGAATTATATGTAGATAGTTTACATGGCAATATAATTTATGTATTGTATATTATGAAAAAATAATAATAGACACTAATTTAATACAGAGTTTAATACCAAATCAATAGGTGTACAGACTAATAAATTACCCATTTCTATATCTAGCTCAAATATAATTAATAATTGTTAATACAATTTTAATTTTTTCCATTTTGCTTTGATCAATTTGATTTGGTTCTTAACAGTAAATCATACAAATAAAAAAATAATTGATTGAGTTTATAAATTAATTTTTACTTATCTTTTTTTTTTTTTGTTTGTTTGAAACCATTAATACCAAAGGAACAAGTTTGAGTGTCATCATTTATTAATGATACATACAATAGTTCATAACATTTGAGTTTATATCATGCATTTATGACGACCTTACAACTGTTTTTTTAACCATTTGGTGTAAAACATTTAAATTAAAAATACATTAATATTAACAAGTTTACAAATTTAACTAAGGACAATGTATAATAATTTATTATACAAGGAATCAACTATCAAGCATTTATTGATTATATTAATGGATTTTCAATTTATTTCGTCAACATAACCTATGCTACAAAAAAAAGAGCTAGTTTCTCATATTTAAATCATATTAAAAGATAATATAGTTAATTATATGGTATATATATAATATAAATAATTATGATTTATATCTATAAATTAATATTGAATTTACAAAATAAAAAAACTATTTAGGTATCAGTAAATAAGTTCCAGACAATCAGTTTTTTAACTATCCATAAAATGTGTAAATTAGGTAGGTACCTACTTTAAACATGGGGTAGGTCACACTCATTATAAACCTCGTTATAAGCACAATGTAGGTACTGTATAATTATTATTTTTTTTATTAATGCATTAAATGGAATATTGATGTAATAGTTGACAAATTAATGATCAATGTTAAAAATTTCCCCGTATTTAATAATAAACCAACTAGTGGCATTATGTTAAATAATAGTCATGAATAATTATTTAAATATTAAAAACAACAATTAATAATAATATGGTAAATTTGAAGCTATCACGGACACAATATGAGTATTAATGAAGATAATTAATATTTGATCATTCATTAGCTATACAGGGTGATTTTTTTTATCAAATACAAAGTATACAAAGTGTTCAACGATAAAAAAATCAGTTTATGAATAATAAACTATCTTGAAAACAAGACAATAAATAAGTAATAAGAATGTCAGAGCAGAATTCTATAAAATGCAGTTATACTACTCATATACTTTAAGCAAGGTAATACTAGTTTTATATTAAGGTTCTATACAAGACAGGTAGATCAGCTCACCAAACCATTATCTATAGCAAATAACAAATTACAATTACTGTAAAATATATATATATTATATAGGTCTGTGTGTATTTGTAATTGCCTAGTGGATAAAAACGGGAAAAGAAATATTCAGATACCTAGGTACATAATAATAATACAAGAGTACATCAAAAAAAAAAAAAAAACAGAAATACCTAAACAACACCCAAGCATTTTAATCATTAAATTAATAGGAAATAGGCCTAACTGATAGTGACCAAATCGAACCATTTGGTTTTATCAAATAATACAAAACTAGTAGACTTTGTGCTTTTAATAACGCACATTCGAACAATTAGTGAGATTAAAATGGTGCAATAAAACGCACGAAAGTGCTCAGAACACAGTAAACAACAAACGAAGCGGTCATATGTCCGTACATATTGAACACGTATTTTAGGGAAATCTGGGGTGGGCGACGACGATGGTACAAAGTCATTGAACACAGTACTCGGTACTACAGAGGGGGTTGGCTGTAACGTAGAGAATGTGGTGCAATACAGTGCTATGCCCCAAATCCCAAGACGACACCACCGCCCGAGAGACCCCGTTACAAGCGAAATCGTCGGTGGGCCGAGCGCGCGTTCACACGCACAAACTCGCAACACGCGCCCCAGTCGCGCGACTCCCGATTTTCGGCCGACGGAGCAGCAGCTGCGCACACCGACAGGAAATATCGAAAACAAAATATATTATTACCGGCATAGAACTCGAGACTTACCTTAGACGAGGACGATACTCGAAGAGACCACCACACCAGTCATCGGCCGGGAAGACCAAGGAAGGTCCCGGTTCACCAATCGTAATTGGAACAGACTAATCTGCACGTACAACACATCGCGCGCGTCGCCGCGGTCGGTCGGGCCGAGTGGAGAAAACGCACAGCGCGCGCACACACTCTCACACACACGCGCGCGCACAAACGAGTAACAACTACTAACGACGCGATCACACACGTCTACAATAGATATTATTATAACTATTGAGTACTGTTGTACGCGGGCCCCGCAAATCGGGCGACGGGTTAATCAGCGGAAAGAAAAAGCGGCGCACGCACGCCTACCGCGACAAACGACAGCGGACCGGACCACTCGAAGACGAGACTCGCGAGAGAGCCGAGTTCGGACTGGGACGTAAAAGCGAAAACGACGAGTCCGGTGTGTGGCGCGCGACTCTGTCGACACTCGAGTGGAGAGATCGGCCGATCGGACGTGTGTACGGGCGGCGACGGCGGCAGTACGTAGTACGGTTTCCCGCCCGCCCGCCCAGTGCTGCCACCCGACGGCCGTGCCGCGAACTAGGCGTGCCAAAGACCGATGATAATCGCGTGCGCGTTATGATTGTTATGAACCGCATCGTATACATACACGCTCTACCGAACTGTACCGCACCGCAAGGCGCAAGACGACGACTCCGCGAAAGGAGGTACGTCCAGACGGTTACACTACTTACACTAAATTAATAATATTGTCATGTTATACATCGTGGTGGTGGTCATTATAAACGACCAAACGAGTGATTATGTCTTAGGATGGTTCATTACAAACAATGAAAAGTGTTTTAAATAGGTAATGTATTTTTGCGTATTTTAAACACGGTATATAACGCATAATCATTTTTTACCGGAAAATTTATCGAAACCGTGTACTGTACCTATAGTAAAGTGCTAAAATTAATATCAGGAAAAAATGTTTTGACGGTTTTTCACATCGATATATTTTAATAAATTTCAATACAT
Source organism: Aphis craccivora (assembly GCA_009835225.1). Classification (NCBI taxonomy): domain Eukaryota; kingdom Metazoa; phylum Arthropoda; class Insecta; order Hemiptera; family Aphididae; genus Aphis; species Aphis craccivora. The sequence goes on along the minus strand of VUJU01001338.1, from coordinate 7,529 downwards.
CGTCCATCGAAATTCAAAATATATTGCCCGTCTCCACGGATCGTCGGCGTCAATAGTGACGTCACCGCAACGTTGCGACTAAAACCGCCACTGCGGGGGATCAGCTACGGAGACCGTAGATATTTACGATTTGAACCACCGCCGTCAATACCAGCCAAAAACTGTGGAATTTACTTATTTAGTATGTATACATACAAGTTTATTCGGTGTAATATCTACCTACGACCTACCTGCTACCTCGAAGATATATATCTTCTTGCAACTATTATTATACATATAACCTACATCGAAATTCCCTGAAAAGAGGGTGGTAAAGGACGAGAAGGAGCATACGCATAAGAATTCGTTTATCGTTGTGGTATTTCGGATAGGATGTCGGTTTTACATTTGTACCTATATGCGCGAAGACCTCGATTATACGGACGACATTTTGGCGTCAAACGCGCGTAAACAATTCGTTTTTCGCGCTGACCGTAATGCTGTCACGCAATATTTTACTCCAAGTTCACGCACCCTACCCAATTGAACTAACTGCTATAATAATATTGTTTATCATCATAAAGGATATAAATACCAAGACTAAAGAGTGATTAATTTAACGCTTAAACTATATTAACGGTTTTGAAAATATTTTTTTAATATAATTTTAAGTTGTTAAAAAGCAATTTTGTTATCGTTATCATTATTATTTAGAACAATATATATAGTATTAATTCCTTATTTAAAGGTATTGTATATTTTGGAGTCCTTGGATGTATAAAATCGAATTTTGAGCATTAGCTTATGAGATAAGTGTTATATTTATATATATAATATATAGGTACACTATTATATATTAAATATTTAATTTATAATTTATACATGAGATAGTATACCTATAATTTTGTTAAGCGGATTGGAGTATTACAGGAATACTATATGCACATTGCACAATTATAATTAATGCCCTATTATAGGTATACTTCACTTTTTCAAGCTTTAAAAACGTATAAGTATAACAACAAGTTATTAATTTATTTATTAATATTATACTTTTCCAATATTTGATTTTTATAAATCAAAATCTCTTCAAACCTATATAGACTTATGGTATATAGCTCTGGGGATCTGCAAAAACGTATAACACAAATAAAACCCAAACGTTCCAAAACTTAGCTCTTCGATGAATTTCCAATACACTATGCACCATCATAATTGTCTGAATGTCTCTAACGTAACCTTATATAACAATTTTTATATTAAAATAATTTATAAAAAATCGCAATTCTTTTATTCGCGCTTTTACAAGTGACTTATAATATCTCATTAGAATCCTCAACCCTCTTATCAGAAATCTTTCTACACTAACACTACCAAGCGCAGGCTAAAAAAAGCGGTAGCGTGACCTTCTGCAATCACCAACTTAAATATAGCCAAAATATATAAATACAATTTCTACCCTCACAATAGACACAACATATTTTTTGTAAAAAAATAAGTTAAAAAATGACGCCTGTAGGTACCTATAATATAAAGTATAATTATTCAAACTAATGATCGTCAATGGGTGTCTTCTTATCCAACATTCCATGTTCGTGTTCTATTATTGCTCTTACTAGGTACCACATAAACGTATTATTGTGCATTAACTGTATAGATTGATTATTTTTAATAAAAACAAAAAATAAATAAATTGAAGTAGGTACGTCGAATAATATTCTACTTCGAAATATGAAATTAAAACTTTCTTGTACTTATTATATAAGAACTATTTTTAAAAATTGTAAGTAACTTTTTGGACTCGTATTAACTATTAAAACTAAAAACTATACAAAATGGAGAAAATTAGTATATTAATTTATTAACATCTGTCATTTATAAAAAATTAAACAAAATGTGACTAAATTGATTTAATTTAAATTGTTTAGGCTGTTCACTTATAATTCTGAAAGCGCAATAGTATATGTACGGGGGATTAGAGGATTTATCAGAGGTACCGACCCCTTCAAATTAAAAAAAGCCGATTCATATTCCTCAATTCCTGCATGTAGTTAAGTATAATATAATATTTAATATAATAGTATAGGTAATACAAAATACAAAATAATCAAAGCAAATCATAAAATGTATTAATTTATTTTCTTATCTATAGATATTGAAAACTAATAAATAAAAATGATAATTTTACATCGTCCAGTGGCTGTCAAGCCCATTGCACCCCCTGTAAATAAATGTTACTGTGCTTGCTGCTAATATATATATTTTACAAGGTTGCTGACGACTATACAGGAAAATAATTAAATAGAGAACCGGAAAGCGTGACGAAAAAAACGACTTGTTTCTTTAAACTAACCAACGGAAATGTGGTTCCTCACTCTGCGCATGGAGTATTTATCATAATACAATATATGGATAACCTAAGTTGACTAAGTTAACCGCAGTACGGAAAAGCATAAACCAGTGGTTTATAACTTCACATTGAATTTTAAATTTTTACTGACGAACGTGGTTTTTTGTTCGTCTGAAAAGTTGACGCTAAAACCTGTATTTAGGATTCGAATTATTAATTATTTAGAAGTGCTGATACAGAACACTTAATAAATAATATTATGTATAGTATAGTATATTATCATCTACTATAGCTATCTAGTTATACACTGATGGGTCTTAACTATATCGCTAAATATCAGATAACACACATTTTTTTTAAATTTTCAATAATGTAATTTACCTTAATGATCAAAGAAATTCAATAAATGAAATAAAAAAACGTATAAAAACAAAAAATTAAGTATACGTAGATACCTACAAATTTCAGTTTGACAGATAAATCTTCTATAAGATGCTGTATTCTTTAAACCTAATTAAGCTAAATGAAATGTAATAACAATCAAACTAGGAGGATGAAACACTTAATGTCTTTGTTCACAGCGGGGTTAATATGATTATATTTGTTAGAAACTTTTATAGTTAATTATACTAATTTACATATGATATGGCCCTTTTTATTGATATAAATTATCAAAAAGTACCTATGTATCAAAATAACCTTATAATTTTATTTATAAAGCTCAGTGACGCTAAATATGTACTTAAAATTGGGGGGGGGTGTAAATACGGCCCTGGTTATCTACAATTTAATCTGACAAGTGGCAATAAAACAAATTCTTAAACCAATATAACCCAACATTGGAAATAAAAAATTTAAACTACCTACCCATCTCTTAAAATACCAAATAGATGAGGCCAAACTCTTCAATTGAAAAAATATTTAAAAAATAAAAACAGATTAGAATTCAGTTGTATAGTATAAATATATAGTAACAATATGCACTTGAATATTGAAATAAACAATAAGGTCATATGGACGTTAAATAAAGTTATTATTATTTGTATTGGCACAACTACTATAATATGTAGAGTCGTAGAAATAATTGATGAAGTATAATCATACCCATAATACTACAATAATGTACATACTAGAATTATGAATTTATGTAACTATATAATTTATATTATATACATTAAATTGACGGTTTTTATACAGAAAACATTGAATATAAAAACTAGAGCTTTACTTTTAAATTTTCATGTTCAAATCATACATTTTGTTTCACTGGTTTATTTACTACGGGGACCTTAGACTTTGGTAAATTGATAAAAAAAATTTATTTAAATTAATTGTATGTCTAGAGATAAATACATTTTTTAAACTACCTTTTAGAGCAATTCTACACCTTTTTATAAACTTAAATTGTAAATTAATTAAGTATCCAAATTTAAACTATTTTAAATAAACAAAATGACTATATGAAGAAAAATCTAAATTAATCGATTTATTATGATATTATGATCATACAATAATAGTAAGTATTATAATGATTGTATGTTGAAATACGTTCAACAGTTTTGCAGACAATTATCACAAAAATATTTTTTTTTTGTGTGTGTGTGTGATAAGATTTTCAATACATAAATTCATATTATATAACGCCATAAATCATAATATAATATTTATTTGCATCTTCAAAAACATATAATACAAAGCTATTAGGTATACTTGACATCTTGACATAGTTATAGTAAAGTACCTATAATATCTGCCTACTGCGCTAAAATAGAAAAACATTATTCTCCACAACGGTTTTATAAGTTTCTCTTGAGCAAATATCTATTTAGGGACATATACTATACTTCTGGTATGACCCAATTAAATTATTGAACAATCCATTTTATTTTATAGGCACTAAATCAAAAGAAAAATTATAGATACTTAATTTGTAATCAGAAGGTAGGTATAGGTAATAGGTATACTTTACTTATTATTATTAAACATTTTATAGTTATTTAAAAAGCGCGTAAACTCAGAGTAGGTATATATATTACTATTGCATTAAACAAAATATAATACATATTATTATAATTTTAATTTTTTTTTGATAAAATAAAAATTGAGTCCAGCGTGATTTGTAGTAAATTAGATAATTTATTAAAAAAACTTTTTTTAAAGGAAACCCGTCTCATATACTCTCATCAGGAGAGAATCGCGTTAGCGTTACTTCCCTAAATATACCTATTAATATACCTAGATAATTATAGATTGAAGTCGTGACATATCCAATATATCCATCCATCCATCTGCTTTTCTTAAAAAAACTATACACACTGTTGTCTTATAATTATTGGATATGTGCCTGAATAAACACCTTGTCTAGTTACCTACGTCAGAATACGTTCCATTATAATTTTATTCAGATTAATGCGTCCTTCATTGCAATTAGTTGAATTAACAAACTAAAAATACATTGTACTTATATAAGTACCTACTCCGCAAAATATCATCTTATCGAGCGGAACGAAACAATTTTGCAAGGCATAATAATTAATAATATAATAAATATACTAATATACCTACTATATGTATGTTTAAATTCTGCATAGACAATTATAATAGACAAAAGTGTAACACAACATTTAATGAATGTTCTAAACAGACAAATTTAATAAAGCTAGGTACTTAGAAACATGAATTCAAATACAATTAATAAACATGACAGACATAATAATGTATATGTAATATAGTGGTTAGGACATGAGGTATATGCAGGTATATGTACATGGCACATACTAATGTAACTATTTAAAATGAATATATTTACTAATTATAAAAATAATAGTAATATTAGTGTAGATAGATAGTAGTCAGTATCTACAACCTATAATATAATAATAGGTATACATAATCTATAGTCTATACCTACCAAGGTACCTTACTAGTTCAGTCGTACCCCATGAATTAATAAATAGACAAAAATTTAGAAAAAAAATAATTTATGAATTAGTAGTATAGATAAGTAAATCAAATGTATCTATTCGTCTTTTAAATATATAGTTTAGGTAGCTAAATCATATTATTTTAAACTAAAAAACTGAAATTCAATACTGTCTATAGATTTAATGCCTTAGGTATGTCAATACCCATCGTTTAATCATTGTTTTGAATTTGCGTTTTATACTTATACTTAAGTCTGAATATTAGTATGCTATGTCCTTAGCACTCATAAATTCATAATTATTTTTCTGTCTTTCATTTAAGATAAATAACGATTAAAAAAATATATTATTATACCATTTAAATTGGCTACTTATAAGTTGTTACAGCTTAATAATTTAAAAAAATATGCAATATATATTTTAACAAATTTGATGGAACCTCAAATCAAAATTTTACATTAAGAGGTATACAATTATGCAATACTACAAAATTAAAATATCCACCATAAAACTGCAGGGTGTTTATGTTGTATTGTTTTATTTGCATAAATTGATGTGTAATAAAATAATAATTGTTTCCTCGCATCAGTCGAATTTTAAACGTTCGTTTCCTATGTTTAAAATAATACTGTTGCCTATTCATTCGGTTGGCGGTCTGCCCAGTAAATGTTTGAAAAAATATTCCATTTATATATTCCACACAAATCTTAACTCGTAACAAACATGCTATTGGAGAACTTGTAATAGTTGCAGTCTGCTAGAGAAGTAATTTTTGACAATTTCTGAAGATTTACTAACCACACATCAGTGTAAAAATAATCTTTCACCCCAATTCTTGGCACATTATATACTATCTTAAATCTTAATGCGTTAATTAATAAATTAGTTTATATATTTTGTTTAAAATCTCTGAATTTTAATTATCAACCATGATGATGATTACCAAATGTCATAGTCACGTATAGAATTATATAACGTATAGAGGATATTATATTATACCGTTATACTTCCCACACAAACCCACACGTTATATTATTATTCTTACGCATAAAATATTTAATATTAGTGAATACTATTTTTTTTTAGAAACTATTTTGATGAACGTAGATTTGGAACTTTTCGAATCTTGATGTCGTAGACAAATACCTCATGCAGGTACCTACTGCATATTAACGATGAACGATAAACATAGTTAAATTAATAAATAACATTTAAGTGTTCAATTAAATCAACTAAAATTTTTTTTTGTTTTTATTTAAAAACTTTAATGTTGTAATTTATATAGACACATATAAGTGATAGAACTTAAACTATATAAATTCTACACTTCTATATAAGCTGCTACGACTCATCTACAGTCATATAATGTATTTATTTCCACTCAGTAATGTTTTTAATTGAGAAAACTTAAAACTATAAATAATGAAGATACGTATACGCTGTAGATTAGCTTTTATTCTATACATATTATACAACAAATTGCATGTATAATGTACATAATGCATAGTACTTTTCAGACAGATGGGTTTCTAATATTTGTTTATTTTATATTCTTATTTTGAATACTTTGATTAAAAGTACAAGATTTATTAACATGTTTAAGGTCATCATATAAATAAACGTTTTTTAAAGAACCATTATAAAAAATTATACCACTATATTATATACTTGATCGTCATAACATACTGAAATTACTATCTTATAATCGCAATGCATATAATTATAATAGTTACCTATATAAATTACAGAGGTATGTATAAAGTTAAAATATTACTTTCACAGTTACACCAAAAGTGTATAAGAAATATTCTTTACAAAGTAATACATTTTTACCTATATCATTCCCTCACACATAAACACATAAAGTTATAATATTCTATCTTGTATTCGGCACATGGTTACATCTATATGTATATATATTATTTAATTCTTACGTTGTGAAAATATGTATATGTATCTATGTATAAGAATTCATGACACGTAGACATAAGTAAATATACTTAATATACCTAGGTACATTCGGTACACACCATTTCCTGTACAAAAAAAAAAAAAACCATAAACAATAAATTACATGCATCATCATTATTTTATTCGTAAATAATTTGTGGTAATTGAAAGGTTTATTACTTCGAAAATAAATGTAAATAAAAGTATAAAAAAAGCGGACAAGTGGGTACCGCTCTGCTGTACATTAGGTGCCGTGTGGATCACTATTATGTATTATAGGAGGGTTAAATTTGAATCCAATGATAATTATCATTGTATACGAAAAA
>VUJU01001337.1:44002-60229 GCA_009835225.1 Aphis craccivora | reverse complement strand
TGATAAATTGTCCAACATGGAATGATATTCAAAAAAGTTTAAAATTTATTTTGCAAAATAATAAAAAACAAACCGGTTGGAATGTGGATGAAGATATTCTTTTTGATAAATATAATCATGTAAATAATGTTATAAATGAAAATTTAGAAGAATGGCAGAATAATAATGTTCGTGTTGAAGAAAGATGGTGTGCTATCTATAAAATTTTAAATAGTAAAAGTATATCGATAAATAATTTATGGTTTATTGTAGAATATTCTCTAGCAATACCTGGAAAAAATGCAGCAATTGAAAGAGTATTTTCTATCAGTAATATGTTATGGACAGATGAAAAAAATCGCTTTCTCGTTCCTACCATCAAATCAATTATAATTCTGAAAAATCATTTCAAAAATTATTCGTGTAATGATTTTTATGATTTTTTGCTAACACAACCAAAACTATTAAACGCAATTAGTTCATCGCAAAAGTACAATAACAGCACAATACATAATAAAGAACATGATGAGCAATCAACATCAACTCAATAAAAGTAAACAAGTTTTTTATTAAAATATTAAGCAAGGTAGTTAAAAAATATTTTAATTGTAAATTGTTACTATAAAATATAAAAAATATTTTTAAAAAATGTGTATGTTTTTTTAGAGTATTTAAACTAAAAATTGTTTGTCCTGTTTTTTTTTTTTTTTTTTGTAAAACTGGTCACCCTACTATAAACCTACTAAGGTGAACAAAATAAAAAATAATACCTAAAAACGGGATAGTCGAATCGCACTACAAAGAAGTGGTCGAATTGCACTTGGATTGAAAAAAGGTAATGGTCGAATTGCACTTAGATTGTAAAAAGGAATGGTCAAACTGTACTCGGGTAAAAAACAGGTAGTAGTAACAATTTTATTTTAACATTTTTTTTATCAAAAATTAAAAATCGCTAGTCACAATTTTTTTATACAAGCGTTTACAGTTCAAATTTTTACGAAATCTATCAAAAACGCGAAAATTTGCAAGTAATTTTGAAGTTGAAAAATCATAAAATTTTTTGTGTTTATAACTAAGGATTAAAAATACAACACTAAGTTTTTCTTCGAGTAGCTATAGAAAAAACTCGTAGCATCATTATAGGAAAAAATTTAAGTACGTTTAAATTTTAAATTTTTAGGAAATATAGCATAACGATAGCGATTTATCCTCAAACGATTTTAAATATTTGTTATTATTCAAAAAGTATAAGTCGTAGATACTTGAAAATTTTAGCAGTTATTAAGATTCGCGTTTTCTTTACGTGATTTAGATTTCAAAATATTTTGACTTTTTTTGAGCTATTTATAGACAACTGAAATTTTCAACTTTTCTGAAAATTTTATTTTGAAGTGTCGATAAAATTGTTTTGGACCTATCAAAATACTTGGAAATTTAATGTAAAGTTCCTCATAAGTTATTCTTATAGTGATTAAAAAATTATAAGAATACATAGACACAATTTTTTTTTATTAGCATTTGAAGTTCAATTATTGACAAAAATTCGTCAAAATCATGAATATTTGCAAATTATTTTGTAGGTATAATTCATAAAAATTTTTGTATAAGTAGCTAAGAGTTGAAAATTTAATACAAGATTTTTCATAAGTTTAGCTTACATTAATTATAAAAGAACTTAAATTTTGGTGTATTTAGGCCATTAAAACATAAACCACCTTTTTCACTAACCACTGGAAGTTATATCCTAGGCTGATAAATAATCTCCGTTCAGAATCCTTTTTCGTATACAACGATACCTATCATTGGATTCAAATTTAACACACTTATAATATATGATAATGATGCATATGACAACTAATGTACAGCAGAGCGGTACCCACTTTCCCACTTTTTTAGTTTTAAAACATTCATAAGTACATTATATTAAATTTATATGGTATTTTTATAAGGAATTTTCTTTGAGGATTTTTCCTAGTTCTAAATATGATTAAAATTATGAACATAAATTAAAAAAATTCTAATGTCACGTTTCGATTTAAATGTCGTAGACGGATTTTCTTTATTTTTAGGTATGTTTGTCGATATGATGTACTTACTCAAATTTATTTATTCCGCCACGATTTGCATGATTTAAATCGTACCAGACACTTGATGTAGGTCTGAATTCCAGACACCCATATTATGTTGCTGCTTTTTGTGGTGTAGGTATACAGCAAAATAACTTATTTAGGTACTACAAATTTGAAATTCAGCATAGCGGCTCAATTTTATTACATGTGCAGTACTATATTATATGCATAGTTCTTGTAAATACAAATGTGATTTATTTTGAATCGCTATTTCTAAAATATTAGATCATAATAACAATAATAGTAGGCCATGGGATAGCAATCTTATTAGATAACAAAATAAATAGAGACACGACCGCTTATACTCTTATTGTTCGAGCACGGACGCGAGTACGCGACGTATCTCGTCCCAGCGCCGTGTCGGACGGGGAAGCTCCGCGATTAAGTTGCTTCCCCTTCCTCTGCCGTCCATCACCGGGCAGTTGGCCGTGGGCTTTTGCCGTCGGCTCTAGTCTTTTTGTCTTTTCCAGGCGGTCGAGCCTGACGCATCGTCGCGTCCGCTCGCCACCTCACGCTGGTGTCGCCACTGAATCGCGTGTGCGGACAACGCATTTTTGCTATTATTATTAAGTCGTTATGCCGCCTTTTATGCCCTTACGGCTTTATATACTACGCATTTTATTAGCGTGTGACCACCTGTCGCCTGCCGTTGAACCTGGCGTGGTTTTACGTGCGTTTGTGCCATTCTAAGGTTTTGTGTTCTTTGTACCCTCTGTTGGTCGTTTTTTCATATATTATATACCGTGAAGTGTAGTGACAATTGTCGTAAGTCCCAAGATAGTTGGGGCCTGACTTGTTCACTACACTCCGGCTTAATTCGGGCGAGCTGTTATTATATTATTATTCAGTAATCTACAACTCAAGAGCTGTCGCCTTTCCAGCTGGGATCCACCGTGTCAGAGCTGCAGTGTAGCAACACAGGTCGTCTAATATTATTACTATATATATGTAACTTTATTCTATTATATGTAAAGGAATCGCTTTAGTTAGATTCCTTTTAATTATTGTTATTATGCGCACGGGCCCGCATAAATATTGTTATTTGTTATATTATATATATACCTATTTATTTGTTGCACTTGTATTTATCTAATATTATTATAATAATTGTACTCATACTTAATTTTTTATATCTTGGGTACCCTTCCATACCCCAGCATCCTGCGAGTCGTTGCCGCCAACCGCGCCATTTGTAGAAGCTACTTCGGCGCAAACACTTAAAATGCATAAATGCATAATATATTAAATAATATATTATAACATCTAAAATGTTAAACATTATATTTATTTATTCATTTTAAATAGAGATACTATTATCGTAATTTGATACATCTTCTAAACCAAAACTTTATTTCCATAAAAGGTATTCCCTGCTGTACGTATCATCCCATAATTTTTTTTCCTCGGTCAGTTTCAGAGAAATCGTTCTGTTGCTATGAGCAACATCGGAGTCAGTTGTTTTTGTTTGTTGAATAATTCAAAGTATAAATTTTGATAATTAGAGTTAAACTAATTAAGACGATTATTATAATTTATGGTTATCTCTTCATTCCTTGTTAACTTCCGTCAGAAAAAAAAAATAGAAAATTAAAGAAACTCCATAGTTCTGATAAAAATTATATATTAACTGTACGACGTTTTATACACAATGTTCTGCATAGGTTTCATTAAATGCTCGTTTCTTAGTCTTTATTATTTGCATATTTTTAAATAAAAATAATCCTAAGACGAATTTGTGTTCTATTCATGCAAAATAAATATAACATTAAACGTACATTTAATTAACTTAGTCTGTTTATATTTCATAATATTTTTAATAATTTATAACTAGTCGAAAATAAAATAAGAAAATAAATAGTTACAAAAAATAATATAATTTATTTTAGTTTAGCTATTATTTTAATCATAGTTGAAAACCCGATAGCGTATAATCATCAATAGCTAAATGTAAAATTAAGATATTAAGTATCATATTTCGAAGTTTTATAAACATTTCATCGAAAAATAAAGTTTATAATATTATAAAGATGAAATTAAAATAGTTTGTTATAGGTACATAAATACATATTAAAAATTGTTTGACAAGTCGCACACTTACCTGATGACAATGTTATAAGTTTATAATACCTACAGAACTATTTCAATTTCACGAATATAGCGTTTATGCTGTTTATGGTTGGATTTTATATAAAATTCTATAAACATATTCAAAGAATGAAACGGTCATAACCAGTTTTTACTCATATTTTAACATAGTTTAGTACAAACAAAATAATAGTAGGTACGATCAAATTATAAAAGTTTAAAATAACTTCATGTAAAAAATCTGTTTCTATACCTAAGTATAAAATAATACATTGACAAAATAGGAAGTAGATTATAAAAAATTCTAAAATACATAAATGTCTACTTAATAGATTGTTCAGATATTAAATCAATTTCTATTGTGGTCTACATAATTTTTTATTTTGACTAATTTCCTATTAAAATGCACGCGTAAATTCCAAAAAACTTAAAAACAACTGCCATAAGTTGAAATGTTGAAGTTGATATTAAATATTCGTGTCAGTTAAAACACCAATGTGTCCACTTAAATAAATTGCTAGCATAAGCTATCCATATCAAAAGCAATTTGAATTAACTTAATATTAAAGTTTATTGAAAATGACGTTCTCTTTTAATGTATAAAGACAAATTTGAAAAAAAAGAATAATAATATAATTTCCACAAAATTGTTTTTAAGCAAATATAATATGTATACAAACTGTGCGACTGGGTTGCACACGAACCTTTTAAAAAGTGGACTGTATAATGTATGAAAGAAGATTAACAATGTTTCTGATAACATGACGGAAAAATATGTATTGTCATACTGTACATAATATTTTACTTATAAACCTAATAGGGTTATAGTAATATAAAATAATACGGTGACGATCACAGGTCGATCAACACCAACAATATAGATATAAATAATAGTAATAATGCAAATAATAACAATTAGGTACAAAGAAATATGAAATTATATAATTTTGTACGACCTGAGCCCGATGAGGTGTGTTGTCACCGGCGTATGTAGTTGCACAAGACAATGAGGAATAATACGACGAATATTGAATACGCCACTGTCGGCGTATTCGCACTGTGTAATAGGTACGAACGGACGCGCTAGAACCAAAACGTACATGGCCGCGTGCACGGCGGGTCGTAATAATACGTACGACGGACAGACGACGATGGCACAAAAGTTTTACGATATGAGACGTTCGCTGACACCGATGGCCGACAACAAATCGCGTAGGCGGCAAGGGCGAAACACGAAGAAGAGCCGAAAAAGGCTGGAGCGCACTGATGGCGGCGGGTTCACGACGGAGACGACGGACGTCGTAAAAACACAAAATTAGTGTTTGCGATTTTTTTGTACGGTAAGATGACGACGAATAATAACGGCGACGGTCCGACGTACGGCGGCGGCGGACATCACACTCATGGAGGCGCAGAAAGTTCGCCGCCGCGTTCAGCGATGTTAAACAAAAAAACACAGCTGTGCGGACGACGACAACAACACACGACGGCGGTGTAATGCACCGGAGTACAAATTTTGTGTGTGTGCGTTCCGTATCGAACACAAACATAATATTATTATATTGTTATAAATCCTTTATTTTTGAAATCCGTACATAAAATGTTTGGATTTATAAATAAAAAAAAATTAAACTTGTGATCTCATGTCAATAGTTATGCAACTTTTAGTTGACTGTGTGTCGTAAGCAAATAAAACATCGTCGTTTCTAGTATATACAATACATTTGCGATCATAAACTACTCAAACGATTTGCGTGAATTTCAAATTTTTAGACTAGGTAAAATTCTGAAAAAAAAATGTATTTTAGTATTAATATATAAAAACAATAATTTAATTAAATATTTTTATTGGATTAATTATAATTTAATTTCTTTAAACGTAAAATGTCTATTTAAAATATTCTTTTACGATCAATAATTCATTATTATGTTAAATCCATCACAACCATAAATCACCTCTTATAATGATGAAGCTTACTAATTTTATTACAGTACACTTAAGAAATTAATTTATTTAACTTGAAAATTATTATTTTTTTAATCTAGATAAAACTGTTAAGCTTTATTTTGTATAAGCTCAAAGCTGTAATACGTAATATTGTATTTGTACACCTTGCGCACATTTACATAGATATATCATATTATATCGGATGTTCAAAATATCATAGGTATTTATCAATTAATAAAAATAGTTGCAGTAATTTTCGATAAAAAAAAAAAGGCAGAATTATGCCAGTAAAATGTAAAATAATTTATACTTTGAGGGGACGCCATACAGTTATCATTATTTCCCACGAAAACAAAATCGATTCTAAGTGAAAAGAGTTCAAAAGGCTGTAGACATACATACTTAAGACACTACGTTTTTACTGAAGTTAGACGACGACTTTATCTGTGCAATAGCAGAATATATATATATATATACATTTTTTTTTTTTTGTAAAACTTGTATCATTACATCATAATGTTTAAAAAGTAAAATTATAGGTACCTATATTTAAATATTTTAAAAGAAACTGCTCCGATATTGCAAAGATAAAGTCGAGGAGGTTTCGTGTAAGCAATATTTTTTCTTAATTATATCTACTTAAATGATTCCCAAACTTTTAGATAGTTGGATCCACTTTTTACAGGCGAAAATGTGAAATTCATTCGTGGAACCCAGCTGTGAATACTACCAGGAGAAATAAAAAATAAAAATGTAATTCTCGTTGATAATCAATATAAATATCGTCATCTTGGTATGCATATCAACTTCAAGTTAAATACAAAGTTTATAAAATTGAATAAAACCGATCCCACAAAGTCGTGCGCAAAATGTGATCTGCATTTACGAGGCATATAAAACATGCATACCTACAAGGAATAAAATGCGGAGATAAATTTGTGAAATGATAAAAATAGTAGTACTCAATTTTATATTAGACAAATAATCTGTTTTATAAGATTATTTTAAGTATTACTAATACATTAATAATTAATAGATACTGGTAATTTATTTATATCGAATCAAAAATAATGAAAAATAATTTATATAAATTGTAAATGTACCTATATACATTTTATATTCGTATCAAAGGCACTATGATCCACTTTTGGAACACGCTTGTGGCACATAGTTTAGGGACTGCTGGTCACAATAATATACAATTTCAAAAAAAAAGAACTAAAAAGTAAATACTTTTTGAATTAATGAGCGTTTGTTGTTAAAAAAATTAATTCCGGGCACGTTTACCAACTTTTAAACTTGTTTTAATGCAACGTATTAACTGAACAAATTACTATAGAAAAAAGCCAAAAGTTTAACTTTTGACTAATACTCAAAAAATAAAAATAAAAAGTTAAAATTTTACTCTTTCTAATCCGACATAATAATTAAAAATATTTAACACGAATACGTTTAAACAGTTTTCTATAATGTAATAAAGTAAGTATTGAATTACGTTTATTTAACGATCATGCTTAGGATAAAAAAAAATACGATAATCAATTCAACTTCAGTGTTTAACTAGACAATGCCCAATTCTCGATGTACACACTCGGGACACAAAGACAATGACATAAATCCGATTTCCTAATGGAATTTAAGATTAATCTCATATAAAAATGACTAGTTTTGGTTATCTACCTGCATCGTGAATCGGAGATCAAATGTATACGGTTAGGTTAGTCGGTGATTCGTATTCTTGTCCGGCACCGCTTGATAATTACTGAAACCGTATTTGGTGCTTTTACGGCATCTATTTGGTCTTATATCACCACCCTGCCCCGTCAAGTTTCAGATAATCATCGGTGACCTTACACGCAAACCTCCCTCGTGTACCACCATCGCCAAGATGTTTCTTGGCCGATATCGTCGCCAACACGGCTTCGGAGAGAGAGAGAGAAACAAACGGTAATCGTATAAAACTTATAGAAATAGCTAGTATATTGGATCCGACGAAAAAGAGGGTTAGAAAAATTGGACCCTTTGTTGCTTCGAAACAACGCAAGGTTAACGTCGGACGTCCGGTTTCTCTTTATTTCCGACGGATCGCACGGACATCGGACGCGTCAGACATATTAAATACTATTGTGGACTGCGGCCAGTTGATGAAAAATCATTTGAAGCGAGTTGACGGTGTGGGCGGTTGAGTGGGTGGGATATCCGAAAACGAGTTTCCCGCACCGACTTTTAGGTCAAATTTTGATACAATAACAGCGATAGCGTATATAGGTATTAAATCATCATATGCACACCATATCACGATCGTTCGGGACTCTTTGCACGTATGCTGATAGTTGGCCGTCCACCAGTGATCACGATTGACGATTGATTCATCGAGATTCGTTTATATATATATTTACAATGACCAACGCGATTAGACCGTCCGTAAAGTCTCTCGCGCCCGATCCAGTAACTGCTACATTTTATTTTCTCCACCGATACCTTTTTTTGACCCTATTTCAATCGAATTAAAAATACTATTTTGTAAGTACATCCAGTATACAATCAAACATCGAATATGAAAAAAAGCCGTTTCAATCATGTTAACCAACATCATACGAGCAATATACGAGTAAGTTAATCGAATTTTTAATTAGGTAACTAAGTTTTTGGAATAACGATTATAATTCCATTGAACAGTATAAACAGTATACACAATAGACAGAAAAAATAATGCTTATTTTTTTTTTCATTATAACAAAGTATAATTACATTCATTATTTCATAGAAAACGCCTACTGTGGAGAATGTGTACAATTTTAAATATAAAAATACAAAAAACTAATAATATTCGAATATATTTTAAATTATTCAAGTAGGTACTTACTTTAGTAAAAACAAACATATCAGCTTAGTATATAAGTAAATACAAATAATAAATAAGTACATAACATAAAAAAATAATTCATTTAAATAGGTAGATATCAATACCAATACACACATTTATTGTTTTAACTTTTTGAAAATATTTTTTAATGACATTACAAACTAAAATTTTTGAAAAAATAATATTGTTTTCAATTTTTTAAATTAATTACTTTTTAAACTGAAAAAATAACTTGAATGAGTAGTTAATTAGTTATATAAGTACTTCAGTTGAGCTGAATAGAGTAATACTGAGGTACTTCACAAAATGTTGGTCCACTACTTATTTGCTCATCTAAACATTAAATTCTTACAACTAATTAACTACCTACTATAGTTTGAAATAAAATACAAAATAAAAATATAATTATTTTCAAAGCAAATAAAACTTTTTGAAATAATGAGTGTATGCATTTAAATAAATTCCCGATGTAAATTTTTTTATAAAAACATATTTATAATTTATATAAATATTATAAGTATAAACTTTTTTAACTCCAACTACAGATTATGAAAGTAACGGATACAGAACACAACAAAAATAATGCTACTATTGGATTTATGACTACCTATACTCAAATTTCATAAAACGTACGTTATAGTACTGTGTAAAGTCATATTATTACAATGGTGTGGAGAAACACTTTCGTTGTTCGAAAACCTAACCGTCGACTATACGCTGATCGTCTATCAATAAGTACTTATTATAGTATTATTATAGTTATTTTAGAGTTGACTCGTGTAATTCCATTGCCATTTCCTACCAAAACATACTATTGTATATTGATCGTCCACTCGTTCTGTGTAGAAGGTTGTTGTAAACCGGTGGGGGGCTCATCCCCTTTTAAAATTTTGTGTTATAATTGTATTGTCCATGGAAAAGTACTTAGAATATTTCCATGCAAGACTGCAATAACGGTACATATTTTCACCGAGAGAAAATTTTCTATTTTCCATTTACGACAAACCACTGGCGTGAAAGCAACCATCTGCTATTATTTTTCGTATTAAGAACCGCCATCGATCTCTATAATATAAGTATACCTTATTTTATTTGATTTATTTGGTTTTCTTTTATTATTTTTGTTGAGAATTAGACAACAGCTGGGCCATTGAACTAAAATTCAAAGTGTTTTTTTAATTTTTATATTATTAAATTGTATCGATAAGCTTGAATATAATACCTTTATATATATATTTTTTTTGTATTAGTTTTTACTGTTTAGAAATTTTAAAATATTAGTTCATTTCCCCTACCACACTCCCACCAAATAATTTTATTCAATTACTGTCTACGATAACACGCAGAACGTACCTATATTATAATTCACGGGTAATTTATGATTTTAAAGTGCTCAATATTTTTACATCTTTTGATTCAAAAGTTTTGAAACTTCCACATAGTAATAATTATGATTTCCACTTTAAACCTATACCAATGTTATTATCAATATTTTAGAACGCTACGAAAATTTGTTTCGTTTACTTGTTTTTAAATCTATTCCCTATAAAATAATTTTTTTTCTTTTTTGAACATGTTCCCAATAAAAGTCATTTCGAGTAAGTAACCTGAAAAAAAAACCTTCGTGGAAAATATCATCGTTATATAAATATATTCATTCCAGAAAATGGAAATTGATAGTTTTTTATATAAAATATTATCTCTGTTGGTCGCTTTGGCTGTTTGAATTTTGTCAATCGTGACACTAGAATATTAAACTAGAAATCAAACATCGTTGGAAGGCTAATGAGAACCGAACGCAATGTACGCAGAGTACTTGCTCTAATTATATTACTTATACAATAATAGTTTTAATAAGTTAAATTATTTAACTATGGCGGTAGGATGAACAGACAACATGCAGTGGCGGCATGCTGTGTTCTCGTGTATTATACATAGATCACGCTTGTAATGGCGTCGTCGTAGGCATGTTAAAAAAAAAAATTAAGACGTCGGAATCTATAAAATATCTAAGAATTAATTTACTTTTTTTCTCGCTCATTTCAGTTGATATTTATGTGCTTTTCTAATACACGAACAATGGAATAAATGCCAGTAGATTATTTCTCTTTTTTTAATATACACAATAGGTACATAAGAACATCGACCTATACTCATAAATTACATAATAACTTAAGTAACGCGAAAAAAAATTCAACTCTAACTTAATCTCAGTCTACCATGGCGTATATCTATAATCTCTTTTATTATATTTTATAAACATTATGACGTATAATAAGATATAGGTAATAAAAAATAAAAATATTTAATTTTATAAAATAAAAATTTTAATTTTGTTTAAATATTTTAATACGAGTACAATATGCAACTGTATACAGGGTGAAATGAATGAGGACTACATTATTATACGCGTACTCACTGTGATGACCTAATGAAGATTTTTTTGAAAATTTTTTTCTAACTTTAAAATCTAGGTTTCTTCAAATTATTTATATAGAAATTTAAGGTAATGTTCTAAAAATAACTAGAAGAAAACCAGATTTTGAAGATAGAAAAAAATTTTCAAAAAAATCTTCATTGGGTCATCACTCACCCCAGTTATTACGCGTATAATAATATGTCTTCGTTCATTTCAGAAACAACCTGTATAATATATTATAACTTCGTCGTAATATGTTTACGGCAACCTAATTATTTTCAGTTTATTTAAATTAATGTAATTTTATACTTACAGATAAACATACAAAAACATTACACTATTGATTTCTTTGCATCTAAAATAAATATAAAAAAATAAATTTATAGAAACGTATTAAAAAAAATAATAATAATACACGTACAGGTATTATTTGAACAAATATATAAAATGTATAAAATCAGTACATTTCTTCTTCACTTAAAAAATTTAAAAAGTTATTAGATACAGGAGTTAAAAAAACACTGGGAGTTTGAATGATTGTCAATAACTTCAAAAGTAACTGTTAGAACTTAAAAATAACTAATGCATCATGATTGTAAGAGGAATGAGAAGACATGAGTAATTGACGAGTGTACAAGATTTAAATAATGTACACTGCAAAAAGATTTTTAATAAGTTGCAACTATATTATTAATTATACCACATAATAATATATATGTATATCAAATGTACGATAAAAAATAAAACAATGTCTAATAATATTACTAAATTCTCAGCTATTTGAAATGTATGTATTGCATTCAATCATTAATATTAGGAACGACTTTATGTTATACACTAATTTCACATATTCACTTGGTTGTACCTACTTACTTGCATAGTATTATATTATAATAGTGAAATATTACTTTCATGTATAACATTATACTTAATATACCATGCTATGTGTATAATACTATAGTATAATGCTAGAAAAATGTAGTCTCAGTAGTCAGTACTCAGTACCTAGTCATGTTAATAAATTGACCATTCATAATGTTGTCCGATCGCATAATATATTATTATTATTAAGATAAATCAATTTATAATTATTATATAAATGTCCTGCCTAATATTATATTCAAATTCACAAAATATTATGTAACTGATATGAAGAGCTGTACAAATTTATATTATTATTATTATCATAATTATTTGTTTAGTTATTAAGACTACAAAGTAAAAAACATACATTTAGTCAGCGAATCCTATGTAATGTAATATCAAATTTATACGGTTAATTATTTGTTATCTATAACACAGTATTAAAATATATATTTACCTACATTATGCAGCTACTAAATAAAAAGTATTAATTTTTAAAAACTGTTTAACCTGGAAAACAATCCAAATATTTATTATTTATAACTTTATAAAATAGTGGAGAAAAATATTGTACATAAATTGACTAGATAAACCATGCAATAATCAATTAATAGGTATATTTATACGTTTTTGAAAATTTTAAATACTTAAAACTACAACGGTTGTGCATTATAATAATCATTATTAACTTAGGAGTTAAATTAAGCAGGTTTAGATAATCCATCCATTTAGTTATAATATTATGTATTGTTCAACCATTTACTGCACATATAATGATTATTGATTCTACGGTGATCGTTGACCATTTGCATTGAATTAATTATAATCATATGAGACACTTAAGCTAAAATGTTTAGTTGATACTTATTTATACCCAATCACGTTAAATCGAATATCGGTAACTCGTCTAACACTTAGTTCAACTATAACGAACTCAATTTCTAAAAGGTTAGCGATGTATTCAGTAATATTATTAAAAGCTATTTAATTTAAATACATTAAGATTCGAACATCATTTTAAAAAAAATCTGAGCTGTAAGTGTTTTATTTACTTTAATGATCATACGACTATTGAAAGATTATAAGAATTCGACTTATGACACAGTCACAGAACTAATAATTTATTATTAGAAATAAATATTGTCATTTATTTAAACTATTTAATAAATATGGAACATTTACAAAAAAAGGTATGAGACATACCGATATAGATATTCCGTAGTATAAACTATATATAGAGTCTATATACTCATGTTTTAATTATTAAAACAATATTTTCTTTTGTTTTTGTCTTTATATTTTATGCATATCCTGCTCATTCCTTAGTTTCGCAACATCATTATTGATGTAAAATTAGTTTGTTGCTTATTGACATTATTATTAAAAAAGTAAAGTTCATACAAAAGATCAAATAATATAAAAGTAAAATATTTTTAAAAGTTTGTAGTTTTAAAAATGTATAAAATTCTAATAAGACAAACCAATTACCTATGACATTGGTACAATTAATTACATAATATTACAATGAATTATAACTACATATTATTTATTTTAAAGTTATAAGTTTATAACCACGAGTTAAAAATTATGTACAGCTCACAAATTTTATTGTAATTTTTTCTATGACTTTTAGGCAAAAAGCTTTTGTATTTTAGTGTTAACGAGTTTAAAAAAGTTTGTTTTAGAAAAACTCTAAAGAAAAATTAACCTAAAGTTTAATGAACACTTCGTTAATACTAGTTCAAGAAGCGGCAGTACAAATAGTGAACAATAAAGCATGTTCGTGCAAAAGTAAGCCGAATTTCGTTTATAATTATTTTATAATTTAATTTAACTGCTTTTAATTTAAAAATAAAATTGCATTTTCTAAAATAATTGTATTTTAAATATTCTTGATATAAATGACTTTACAACACTTACATTTACTTTACATTATTACTATTCACTATAAATTAAACTTAATATATATAATAAATGTATAAATCAATTTATAATTTACTTCATTAAAATAATTTTCTAAACTAATTTAAAATAAATTCAAACAACATTATTTATACAAAAAAAAATTATTAATATATATATATTATGTATACTTGTATTTTATAAATATCTATATAAAAAAGACTTTTATTTATTGCTCAGTAAATTACCAATTTTATCTGCAGCACGTGGTGAATATAAGTGAAAACACAGAGGTTTTTTAAGAAATCGTATACTTATGGATTAAATCTCAAATTTAAATGCTTAAAAATAAAAATAAAAAACTATTCATTTAATATTCGATATTTAAAAAAAAAATCGTTTCTGAATAAAAAATTGAAAATATTAGTGGCAATTAATAAAAAAAAAATGGTTAACATTCTTATCCTTTAAAAAAAAATTAATTTAAATAAACTATTGAAAATATATTATAACATTTTCTATGAAATCACTAAAAATTGACAGGGATATTAATAAATTTAAAATTATTACACTGATGTCTGCTTTTCATTAAAATTTATTTTCTATTTTCAATAAATCTAAATTTCCCAAGTTATATGAAGGAAAATTATAACGAAACATTATAACAATTGTAACACACAACAGTCATATAAAACTATATTATAATATTTTACCTTCGATCCAAAATAGATAAAAATAAAATAGATAATCTCTAGTCAAATTGTCAATTTTTTAGTTTTGGCAGAAAAAAAACGAAAATTAAAGTTTTTATTTATGCATTTAGTGTATTTTTGTTTTACTCAGAATAATGCGATCTGTATTCTGTATATATATTTTATAAAATAAAAATAATAAAAATAAATAAATAAATTGAAAATATTTCTATATACCTACAGCACTACGAAACCTGACTGCTATTATTGCTTCTGCTAACAGGTGCGAGTGTAAAATTGTTTTATTTATTCTCACTGCCTGTGCAGCCCACACCGCTGCCGCCATCAACCGTATGCCCGCGAGATTATTATTAAACCAGCAGCAGCGGCGGCTGTAGCCTGCAGGACTTGGGGTGGATCAACAGTGCCACAGTTGAACGGTTCGGTGACTTTGGATTTATTAACCGATTGGATTCGAAAAACTTCAAAAAGCTCTGTCTACCCCTCCTTCCCGTGACACTCGGTCGTTCCTATTCAGTCCATCAATCCCCATCTGAACTGTGTTTCGCACGGCAAACCTCTTTATTACGCAACCTGCTAAAATAGGATTTAGTGTACTCGATCAATCGTGTGATTTTCTACGGTTAAATAACATGGCCAGTCCAAGTTTTTCGTCACACGCACAAAATATTTGTGTATTGTGTCCCATAGTTCGCAGTAGGTACTCCTGCAGAATCTAGAATCTAATGTCAAAAAAAAAAATAATATAAATAAATAAATAATATAATATAAATCATATTGCGAGTATTATATAATAATAATACCTATTATGCTATTTTTACGATACTGGTCTCATATGTGTATTAGACCTAATAAAGTATAAGGTCTACGATAATTTGATATAATGTGGTATAGAATACCTATAGATGATCTGAACAATGATCCAGACTTTTATCCCAAAGAAGGGCTCTTGATTAGACTTCACTTATAAGTACATCTATATCTATATTGAAATTATCGTCTGATTTTATTCACAAATTTTCGGAGATGGCGAATTCATTCCGCCTGTGCGGCTATAATGGTACTGAATTTATTATTTTAGTTTATCGAACGATTTTTTTGTAGTGTGCCTTGACAGTGGACTGTATATTTTGTTCACTTGTGGAATTTTCTTAGTTGATGGTTTTGTTGTTTTTACCGTATAACAAAATTGCGCAAGTCTGCCCTCGGTGGGTCTTGCTACAGTAAGATTATGTAGGCAAAAACGTCCAAACTGCGCAAGTCTGCCCTGGGTGGGTCTTGCTACAGCAAGGTGCCGTATAGTCAGTAGTTCCCAAACCGCG
>VUJU01001337.1:0-43952 GCA_009835225.1 Aphis craccivora | reverse complement strand
TGATGGTAAATATGTTGTGTGTGTGTGTGTATGTATTTAAATAAAGGGGTGGTAATATATTTGATTGGGGGGGGGAAATATATGTCGGCCAAGGGTACGATTTAGTCAATACACATAATGTACATCAGGATATTATATATATTATTTTTCTTCAAAAGGTGGGGAGGTAATGCATTTAAAGGGGAAGGCGTAAAATATA
This sequence comes from Aphis craccivora, assembly GCA_009835225.1. NCBI lineage: Eukaryota > Metazoa > Arthropoda > Insecta > Hemiptera > Aphididae > Aphis > Aphis craccivora. The sequence goes on along the minus strand of VUJU01001337.1, from coordinate 43,753 downwards.
TGTCGGTTACGTGTAGGATCTGGCGGTGGTGTTGGGTTTATTTGTGTTGTGGATTGCCTATATTGAGTAATTTATACAAGTTTGGGAGGAGCCTGTACTACGAATTGCCTATACAGAGAAGCCTATGCTTTTACATGTAAAATTTAAGGGGGAGGAGATCCAGAACCCCCATATTTATACTACTCTTATTTATAATAAAAAAAATTAACGTCCCGTATTTTTGTATTTTAAATCTGGTCACCCTATGTTCGACTGTTCTTCCTTACATAGTTAATATGAATTAAATGCATTATAATAGGCGAGCTATTTTAACACAAGGATTTGTATTTAAGAGATTGTCCTGTCGCTTGCCCGGTGCTTTTTTTGTACGTAAAAAAAAATATATATTTATAAGTGAACTCGATTTTCGATATTTAATTTTCTAAATCACTTTTTAGATTTGTGAAAAATTGGTAAAAAAATTAAAATATTATAAATACCTGTTCCTATACGTTAACAGATCCAACTCTCCTCTTCAACTTTTATAATTATTCAAAAATACCACAAAAATATGCCATAAAACAAAAAATATTACTACTCCTCCTTGTATTGTGGGAATCGTATGGACAACAAACGCTATAAGTCAACTTTATAAGTCAGAAAAATTAGAAATAGTGAGCTCTAGTATTAATAAAGATTACTTTTTGATGACTCAACAAATTAACGCAAGACGCTTTAGAAAATTCATTTTCAATAATGCGACAAAAAAATGGGTATGTATGTAACAAATAAATTTATTAAACATTCAATATTTATATCTCTATCTCATATAGGGTTTTAAAAATAAATAATTTTATTTTTGTTTAAAATATTAATTGATTGAAGTATGTCTAGTATCAAAAATACTATTAATAGACTATTATTGGTACGGATTAATAATTTTTTTTAAATAATAACCTAATTCATAACTAATTATATCCTAATCTAATTTTTATTGCACTATTTTTATAGTTTTTAAGAACTTTCATATCATAACATTTAATATATTTTTTTTAATTTTACAGTAAAAAAATAAACTTAAAACATCATTTTACATTTTGGAATAAAAAACAAATAAAAAAGCAGGCAAGTGGGTACCGCTCTGCTGTACATTAGGTGCCATGTAGATCACTATTATACATTATAGGAGGGTTAAATTTGAATCCAATGATAATTATTATTTGTCAGCCTAGAATATAATTTTCAGTGGTTAGTGAAAAAGGTGGCTTATGTTTTAATGGCCTGAATATACCAAAATTTAAGTTCTTTAATAAATAATGTAAGCTAAACTTATGAAATATCTTGTATTAAATTTTCAACTCTTAGTTACTTATAAAAAAAATTTTATGAAATATGCCTACAAATTAATTTGCAAATATTCATGGTTTTGACGAATCTTTGTCAATATTTGAACTTCAAATGCTAATAAAAAAAAATTCTGCCTATGTACTCTTATAATTTTTTAATCACTATAAGAATAACTTATGAGGAACTTTGTATTTTGATAGGGCCAAAAGATTTTATCGACACTTAAAAAAACAATTTTTAGAAAAATTGAAAATTTCAGTTGTCTATAAATAGCTCAAAAAAAGTCAAAATATTTTGAAAATTAAATCACGTAAAGAAAACTCCAATCTAAATAACTGGTAAAATCTTCAAGTATCTACGACTTATACTTTTTGAATAATAACAAATATTTAAAATCATTTGAGGATAAATTGTTATTGTTACGCTATTTCGTAAAAATTTAAAATTCAAACGCTTATAAAAAAAAATTGTGACTAACGATTTTTAATTTTTTTTAGCTACAATAAAAACAACTCATAAGGAACCTTGTATTAAATTTTCGAAAATTTTTGGTCTTCCAAAAATTTTTTATCGACACTTTAAAAAAAATTTCTCAAAAAAATCGAAAATTTCTATGGTCTATAAATAACTCAAAAAAAGTCAAATTTTTTTGAAAATTTAACTGTATATAGATAGCACTGACATTAATAATTGGTGAAAATTTTAAGTATTTTCAGTGATTAGTTTTTAAATTAAAAAAAAAATCGATTTGGTCAAAAACTGGTTTTGCGTAAAAATTCCCGTTTTTCCGTCATTTTTTTTTGTTTTTCTCGATTTTTTTGAAAACAGTTGGAAAATGTTAACTTTTGACCTCTATAATGCACCAAGGATATTCACTTTTACATTGGAAACCACCCCCAAAGTTTGAAATTGGAGCATTATTTCGACTAGTTAGCTGTTTACATACAAAAAAAAAACAAAACAAAAAAAAAACATACATCATTGTAAAATCAATACATTCTTCACTCTGTTCAGAATCTAAAACAATGTTTAGTGGTATCTGGCTGTCTGGAGTAAATGTCTTAAAAGAACTTTATATTTATTAAATTCATTTAATATTATGCAAATATCAAAAAAAGATTTTGTAATTTATTAAAATTTCAACTATACAATTCAAGTAGATAATAAGATAATACATAAATATCATTAAATTTAATTATTTTATTTGTTGTTTTAGATACAACAACTAGGACATTTCGATGCTCTTTCGGACACATATGTACTTATATAGTCTGATGAGGTGCAGTTCAAATTGCAGTAACTGATAGCTTGATGAAGATGAATTTCTAATCGTGGATGTTTTAAAAGACATTTCAATACTCAATAGATCCTGTTATAGAATCAACGTTTCAACCAGAAGAAACTTGAAATGCAAGTAATTCAGCTGACTCTGATTCAAGCAGTACTTCGTCGAAAAATTCAATAATAATAGAGATTGCAGATAATCCATCAGTAGAAGTAGGTATGCTCTGTTTCGTACCTACTTTGCAGGTCATCTGGCAAAAAAATGTTGGGATAAATTTGGGTGTACAGATTGTAACTTAACCAAAACCAAAAGTAATTTGAACGACAAATCAATTCTTTTAATATTATTTAGAACAGGGGAGGCCAAACTACGGCACGCGTGCCATTTGTTGCACATTTGTTATGGAATGGCACACTAATGCCAGATAAAATAATATATGATTTTAAATATTTTTTATTTGCGCCGAAAATTACGAAGAGATGATATCCATCAAACAAATTCAACATAAAAATATCATAAAATAGTATCTAATTATAAGAAAAAAATCTAAAATTTAAAATTATACTTTATGGAAATAAATAAATAGGTAATTTTTAAGGCACATTCTCAATTTTGTATTTATTGTTTGGCACAATATACAAAAAGGTTGGCTACCCCTGATTTAGAACCTACAATGATATTGAACTAACACAGGAACTCAAAGCTCCAACAGATGAAATTTGGACATAGTAACAATATGCTTACTCATATTTGAAAAAACCTTACCAAAAATTATAAGTGAAAAAAAATATTAAACCAACTAAAAGATACAGCATTGATGCAAATTAATAAAAGATATACACATTTTCAAAATTCAAAATGCCATTGCCATTACATGTATGTTATTGAATTGTTCTTTAGAACAAAAATATTTAAAGAATGTAAAACAAAAAATTCGAAAATTGAAAAAAGAACGGTACAAAATGCAGATAAGTTACGTGTTTTACAATATAAATAATAATTTTAACTGTAAATGTCATATGATAATTTACATATAATAATTATATCTAAATACTTAATATTTTATATACTCTGTCCAGCGAGGGAACGCGCCGCAGACAGACCAAAATCAGTTTTTCTGCGCATCCCCAAACGTCACCCTGTCATAAAGATACCGGTTTCGATAGCAGGAAGATGCAGGAGGATGCGCAGAATCGACGCGTTCTCTCGCTGGACAGACCATAGGTATTATACGATTTTTGTTCCTTGCTATTATTATTATTTGTCTTCAATAAAATATTAATTTAATTATAATGAAATATTAATTATAACTATTTATAATATTTTATATCGCTACGTCGGCGCGTCGGCTGCCACTACTGAAAACCTGTTTACCCCGCACCGCACTTGACCATTTGACAGAAGCTAAAATTAAATATGATATATATTATATAATAATGACCCACACGGCACCTAATGTACAGCAGAGCGGTACCCACTTGCCCGCTTTTTTATCATACTTTTCTATAACACTTTTTTAGCCAAAACTACAAAAGTGTTATAAAAAATTGTTCATGTACATTTTTAAAATTAAGAAATTTTCTGGAGTCTAGGTATCATCTTGAACATATCCAATCGTATAAATTTAATATAAATAAAAATGACCAACAAGTAGCAACTGTCAAAACATATATTAAAAAAATGCTAACAAGTGTTGAGTTTTGTTTTTCGAATTCCGATATAAGTACCTAGACTCAGTGGCGTAAATTGGGTGGTGCAAATGTAGCAATTGCACCACCACATTTGAAATGTGGTAGTGCAAGTTCATATTATTGCACCACCAGAAAATTATAAAAATTCAGTGTTAGGCGAGTTCCTTATAATAAGGAATTCGTTCCGTTCCTTGTTCCTTAAAAAAAAATAAAAAACTCGTTCTTTTGTCGTTCCTTTTTAGTTCCAAATAAAATAAAAATTCTTATTTAATCATAGATTTTTTTCATTCATAGAAATACTTCGGTACTTTACTTTTTAATTATACTTCTAAACATACCTACAAGTACATATTTTATAATTTACTATTTAGTTTAAATATATAAATACTAGGACTAATATAAAATTAAAATAATTTTTTATAAATTTTTTTTAAAGTAATTTCATTTTATATAAAAGACAGCCGAAGGGGGGGTCTAAATCCCCTTAGTCCCCACCCTCAGATCCGCGCCTAGTGGTATTGGGTACAAAAAAACAGAAAGGCCCAAAAATATTGGCCCCCTTATAGAAAAATGTCTAGTTACGTGCCTGCCCTAATACCCCACCCTCTCGTCGTCCCTGCCTAAGTGCATTAGTTTTGATTAATTTTGTATGCAGGAGAAAGAGTCATGTGTTTAGAAGTTATTCAGAGTATGGTTTTTGCAAAAAATGGTACAAATTATTATGATATTCATAAAAAACTTGAAGATTTAAATATCAATACAGTTGTTTTGTAGTGTGCCTTGACAGTGGACTGTATTTTGTTCACTTGTGGAATTTTCTTAGTTGATGTTTTTACCGTATAACAAAACTGCACAAGTCTGCCCTTGGTGGGTGTCTTGCTACAGCAAGGTGCCGTATAGTCAGTAGTTCCCGAACCGCGCAAGTCTGCCTGGGTACGTCTTGCTACGGTAAGGTAGGACTGAATACTGACCGATTTTGTGCTCCGCACTGGTATTTATAGGCGGCGGCGTTGTGTAATCTCCGGAGCCGCCCGCGCTTATCTTGCGATTGATTATTGCAGTCGTAGCCACGTCCACCGTGGCCTGTGATTCGCTAAAGCGCTTGAAACCACGCGCTCCATGGCCTGTGATTCGTTGGCGCCTGAAGATACGTAAACCTTGGCCTGTGATTCGCTAAAGCACGCGAAGCTACGCCCACCGTGGCCTATGATTCGTTATAGCTCGAAGGCGCTTCCCGGTTCCGTCACAGAACACGGGACCGGCCGTTAGTCTATCATGGCACAGTAGCCAGCGTGCAGACCCGGGCTCCTCCGGCGCAGAGCGCGCGGGTTGCCGAACGCTTCGTCCTTGCTCCTCACCGTGAGCCCTTATGTCGTTATTGGTGGTAATGAACGTTTATAACACAATACATAGATTCGGCCCCTTACAGTCGGCGGAAGGTTAGTAGCTCATCTGTACGCCTCCTCCCGACGTCAAACGTGCCCGTTGCAGCGTTTATTCGCGACGATCGACCAGACAGAGTGCCGACCGACTGTATTCCGAATCTCATGCTGTTGTGGCGACGTATTTTGGCCAACGGCCCCGTACAGAATAATACACACATTTCTTTAATAGAGAAATTAATATTACCGAAGGAATACGACTTCGCGTGGCGCGAACACAGTAGTAAATTACTTCAACAAAAATTTGCATGGCATTCTAACAGAATGGGTTGTATATACCTACTTCCAAGTTCCAATAAAAGTTTATGACTAGTGTGTAATTTTGTATAAGTCTTTGTATTCTATGCCTCTATGGTATAAGACAATTATACAATAATATATAATACAATATAGAGTATAGACATAAGTTAATATAATATGATTTATGAATTTATGATGCATTATTATTTATTATTATTGAATTCATAGACATATTATGATTGCATTACGCCATTACGTCTATTTAATAATCGTTCGTGGTGATTGATAACCGTTTACTGGTAACGCCATCTATAGCCACGGTCTGTCGCTAATACCCAAGACGACTGTTATCTTACGATAGCCGTTATCGGGCGTTATCGCCTTTTGGACATCCAGTTGGAACTTGGGGTCTTGGTGACTAAATTGATATTTGCAATATTATTATTATGCCTAAAAATTAGAATATTTTACCGCCGCGGTGATGCAACGATTGTTCGATACCACCACGGCACCACCGCTGAGTTCCTTGTAAATTGTAAATAGGTAATTGAATCGTTTCGGCATTGTTGTGTACCCGCACACCATTTATTTCGCCGCAATAATCGCTCATTCGACAGCAGTTTCAATACCCGTCTGTCGTCGGCGACACTGATGGTCGCCCCTGCCTGTTACAGGTTAACATGATCAAGAGGTCCAACGCCAAAGAGATGTTCATCATACGCGCGTTGGAAAAAATTCTCGGAGACAAGGATGTCAAAAAGTCGTATCATGCCGAGTTGAGGAAGGAATGTGAAGCTGCACTGCGTAAGTAATATTCATTTGATTGAAAAGGCGAATGCTTGTAATGCCGCAGAATTGATTTATTTATGTTTTTATAGAGAGTATAAAATCTGAGTGCCAAGCTGAAGAAAAGACTGATGCATCATCTGCCTTGCCCCTGCCCAAAGATGGCAGTTCGGCTATATCGGCAGAGAAGTATTTCAGACCATTTGAATTAGCTTGTCAAAGTAAATCGCCCAGAATTGTCGTTACTTCATTGGATTGCTTACAAGTACGTCTATTTTTTTTACTAATTTTGACAAAATGATTCATGAGTCAAATCAATACTTATTGATTAATGATTTCAGAAACTCATTGCATATGGTCATTTAACTGGCAACTGTACCAATGACACTGGCAAGCCACTCATTGATAAGATTGTAGAAACTATCTGTGATTGTTTCACAGGTCAACAAACAGATGAAGGAATTCTATTACAAATCATTAAAGTAAAATTATTTATAATTTGTATTTTTTATTTATTATGTAATTTATATTTTTTTTTTCAGGCGCTGTTAACTGTTGTTACAAGTCAACATGTTGAAGTGCATGAAGCAACAATTTTAAAAGCAGTTAAAACATGTTACAATATTTATTTAGCTAGTAGGAATTTAGTTAACCAGACAACAGCTAGAGCTACTCTTACCCAAATGTTGAATGTAATCTTTACTCGTATGGAAATGCAAGCAATGGAGGTAGATGTGCCTAAATATGAGTCAGAAAATGTAGAGTTGTGTGAAGTCGATGAAACAGTTCAGAGTGATGATTCAGTTAATCAAGATATTGATGAAAGTATTATTCATGACATTGTCAATGATATATGTGATTCTGCTATTCAAAGTATTGATCATAGTAACAAAACAAAAGAATTGGCTCAAGATATTGTTAGATCTATGTCTCAAGTAAGTAATTCATTGTTTTTTGAATTTATAATAAATAAGTATTCTATACTTAATAATCGTTTAGGAGAGTTTGGAAACCACAAATGAAGCTGAATGTAAAACAATTGCATCTTTTAATCATATTTTACAAAAGGATGCTTTTTTAGTTTTTCGATCTTTATGTAAGTTATCAATGAAACCGTTGCCTGAAGGAACACCAGATCCAAAGTAAGCATTTTTATTTAATGCTTTGTTAAATAATTAGATTAAATTGTTTATAACAACTTATTTTAAGGTCTCATGAACTACGTTCAAAAATCTTGTCTTTACATCTTTTATTATCCATTTTACAAAATGCTGGACCCGTGTTTCGAACCAATCCGATGTTTATAACAGCAATTAAACAGTTTTTATGTGTTGCTTTATCTAATAATGGTACATCATCTGTACCTGAAGTATTTGAACTTTCGCTAGCTATATTTTTATCTCTGCTATCACGATTTAAAACACATTTAAAAATGCAAATTGAGGTAAGCAGAAATTAAATTCATATTAATTTAATGTGATTTTTATGTTTAAAATGTTGTTTAATAGGTGTTCTTTAAAGAGATATTTTTGAATATTTTGGAGACTTCAAGTTCAACTTTTGAACACAAATGGATGGTTATTCAAGCTTTAACACGTATTTGTGCTGATGCTCAAAGTGTTGTTGATATGTATGTCAATTATGATTGTGATTTGTCTGCAGCAAATCTCTTTCAAAGGTAAATGTTAAACTAATAACAAATTAGTTTTTTTTAATATTTTATCTTCATAATTATTGGTTTTTTTTAGGTTAGTTGATGATCTTTCTAAAATAGCACAAGGCCGTCAAGCAATAGAACTAGGTGCAACTTTAAATCAAGAAAAATCTATGCGTATTCGTGGTCTCGAATGTTTAGTGTCAATATTGAAGTGCATGGTAGAATGGAGTAAAGATTTATATGTTAATCCTAATTCTCAAACTAATCTGGGACCAGAAAGAAATGTACGCGAGTATGATGCCAATGAGTCAGCTGTTACTCAGGACAGTCTTAATTCGTTTGATGGCAGTGAATCTAGCTTAACATCAAATAGTTCTGGTAACAAAGAAGCTCCAGATATGCCTCAACAATTGCAAGTGCTTAAACATCAAAAAGAAGTCTGGGAAACGGGCATACTTATGTAAGTTTTCATAATAGTTTTATTAAAATTAGTGGTCGCTTTGGTTGGTCAAATAAGGTTGCGCCTAACATACTGTTTGAATTAAATAATATGTAAGTTGTATAATGTTTAGCTCATTATATGACAAAATACTTTTATTTATATTAGATCCATTTATTAACCTTTTAATTGAATATTCACTTTTTTCAAATACATAAATATTTAAGAGGATATTACAAAACTTGCTTTTGTTTTACAATACACAACAGTACATTTTGTTCAGTGGAATCAAATTGGCTAGTTACTTTTTAAATTTTAGAATGAAAAAATTACTTATTATTAAACTTAAGTTAAACCTATTATCAATTGTACCCCATAGGTTTTTATTAAGTTTTTAATTAATGATTGAATAATAAGAATAAATATTAAAATTTTTGAATTTTAAAATACTTATTAGTTGAATCCTTGTCTGTGTTTTTATGTTGGCTTTTTCATGATATTTGATTTTAAAATGAGATATAAGAATTTTTAAATTGTAACATTGTTTATTTAGGTTTAATCGGAAGCCCAAGCATGGTATAAATTTCCTTCAAGAACAAAAGCTTCTTGGAACTAGTCCTTCTGATATTGCAGAATGGTTTCATGCTGATGAAAGATTAGATAAAACAGCTATTGGAGATTTCCTTGGAGAAAATGAAGACTTTAACAAAGAGGTAATGCTATAATAATTTATGTTTTATAAATCTTAGATAATATACAATGGATAGAATTGTATATAGCATGCTACATCATTGATGTAGATATTATTAACAAATCCCTTAATTATTACGTGATATAATATTTATTTATTATCATTTTTAACGGGCGATAGTATGTGGAACATAAAATAGTATGTACATAATGGTTGTTGTGGTTCATAAAATAGTATAAAACATATATATAATGGTTGTTGTGGAGGTACAAAAATATTTTGAGTGAATAAATTTTTAAGATATAAATTAAATGAACTTATAGATTAATAAATAAAAAGATCGACATTAAAATTATTTACATGTTGCATACATCTAATTAAAGGGGCGTTCTTACCATATAAAGTGCGCTGGAATGGCACATAAAAAATGTCCGTCTGTCTAGTTGAATGACCAGGAACTAGAAATGATATTTAACAAAAGATCAGGACAGTAAATATATCCATTTAATAGTAATATAAAGCTAATATCGTTTTTAATCCTTCTGATTTGAAGAGTATCAATGTTTAGATATAATAAAAATGGTTCTTATGAAGTGTTAGGCAAACATTTAATATTAGGTACACTTAATGGATATAAGTCTCAAAAAACGATTTTGAATCGCCTCAATAGTATAAATTGGACCAAGTGTATGTAGACCAAACTATTGAATTATAATCAAAAATTGATCTAACTAAGGCGCAGTAAAGTGATTTTAGTGCTAAAAGATTATCAAAATTATTACGACTAGGTACGCATTATAAAGTCAAGCATTGAGGACGCTCTATTCTGAATATGGACATAGTGATCATTGAATGAAAGAAAGGAATCAAGATATACACCTAAATCTTTCACTTGATTAACTTGTTCTACTTCAATACCATTTAAAAAGTATTTGTTTAATATAGACACATGTTTTCTAGTGAAAGTAATAATTTTACATTTTAAAACATTCAAGTACAATTTATTTTTATCACACCAATTACTTATGTTATCAAGATCATATTGAAGCAGCTTAGTATCGTATCGAGTGGAGTTTTTATAATACGGAAGAGTTTAGTGTCATCAGCAAATAGCAGTATATTTGAGTTGATATTACTAATATCATTAATATAAATATTAAAAAGAAGAGCCAAATGAAATCCCTGAGGTAACATTGTAAATATACGAATTATAATTTTTAAATTTCACGTACTGCTTACAACCGGATAAGAAAGAGACTAGCCAAGAATAGAATGGATCATGGAGACCGGACTGGAATAATTTTTTGATGAGAATACTATGATCTATCTTGTCAGAGGCCTTGGTAAAATCAGTATATATTACATCAACTTGGAAATTTGATTTAAATGCATTTAAAATAAAATGTTGCAAAACCAAGAGATTAGTAGTAGTGGATCTACCTGACATAAAACCATGCTGCTAGTTTATAATAACATTTTTAAATAGCAGACTAATCTTCTTGTAAACGATACCCTCTATATTTTAGGAATAATCGATATAATAGAGACAGGTCTATAGTTAATTACATGGTTTACATCTCCACTTTTATAAACCGGAGAGACACATGATATTATTCATTTGTTCGGAAAGACTTCAATAGCAAGAGACCGATTGAATATCATCAATAAGGGATTTGATATAACACATTTGTTGGATAATAGGTCAAATTTGGAATCAAATGAAAGCAGCTTTTTATCTTGCGACTTAAAAGATTCAAGGCATGAATTAATTGATAATATGATTTTATTCTACGAGCTTTTTAAATCTTGAATATATCAATAAGTTTACTAAATTTATCATCATTACTAACAGACGGCGAAGAAGACGACATAATTAGTGTTGAAAGTTAATGATAAGACAAAAGGCACCACGTTAACAGAAACTAAAACAAACAACACAACCGTCCAGTACCACGGACTACAGTCAACTGACTGGGTATATATTATACCTATTGGCAGTTGATAATGTAATTGTATTGACATAATGACATATTACAATTTCTTAACATAGCATAACATTTTATTTCAATTAACTTTTTTAGGAAATAGTCATTAAAAAAAAAATATTAGTTTGCAATTTCTATCACTATAATTTAAGTTGGTCTATGCCTCTTTTTCTATCTGTAATAAACAATGTTATACCAAATGGTGGGGATACAACCTCCTATCTCCTATCTCGTATATAATACAGGATATTTTGTATGTATTATTATAATTTGAAATTTGTCATTATTATTTATTTATTTATTTTAGGTTATGTATTACTATGTAGATCAAATGAATTTTGTTGGCAAAGATGTTGTTACAGCATTACGATTTTTCCTGGATGGATTTCGGTTGCCAGGTGAAGCTCAAAAAATCGATAGATTATTAGAAAAATTTGCCAGCAGATGGTTTGAATGCAATCCAAAGTAATTGTTTTATAGATAACACTTCTTAGCTATCATTAAATTATATTTAAAAAACTACATTTTTTTATGTTTATTTTCAGCAATGGGCTCTTTGATAGTGCTGATACACTGTATGTGCTTTCCTATTCAATCATTATGTTAACTACAGATTTACATTCTCCACAAGTTAAAACCAAAATGACTAAAGAGCAATATATAAAAATGAATAGAGGCAGTTGTATATCTGATAATAAAGATTTACCAGAAGAATACTTAAGTAAAATATATGATGACATTGCTGGTCATGAAATTAAGATGAAATCCACAGTAAAACCAGGGAAACAATGTATGTATTATGGATAATTAAATCTATGAATATTGCTTACTTAATTTATTTGTTTTATATAAGTAATACCAAATGAGAAGAGACGGAAAGTATTATGGAACATGGAAATGGAAGCTATAGCAGTAGCAGCTAAAAATCTTATGGAATCAGTTAGTCACGTTCGAGCACCATTTACAGAAGCTAAACATTTGGAACATGTTAAACCCATGTTTAAGGTTTGATCTTGTAATCAATATTTATTTTAAACTTTTTAAATAAAGTTTTACAACTTCGAATTTGCTTTCTTGTATTACTTGATATAAAATTTAATAGAACACTATTGAAATATATCTTGTGTTACTACAAGATTAAATGTCACTTTAAAGATTTTAATTTTTCTTGTTTTAATGGGTTATTCTTTTCACTAATTATTTCTGCTAATTTTTTTTTACTTTGAGATGATGTAGATAGTAGCCACAGACAAAACTAAAACATTTTTGTAGTCTTGTAAAAAATATACTTATTACAGGCATAATTAGATACTTAGAATTTTATGTTTTAAAAGAAAATTCTTGAAAGATTTTAAAGGTAGACCCTATTTTTTCTATTTTTAAATTTCAAAAAGGGAGTTACCATTAATGGCGTGACTATTTGTGATTATATTAATGATTTTTAATTGCTTATTTTGATGATTTTAGGTGTTTTAAGTTTCAACTCCATTTATAAAATACAACTATTATTTCATTTTTAGATGACATGGACACCATTTTTGGCTGCATTCAGTGTTGGCTTACAAGATTGTGATGATCTAGAAATAGCAATGTTGTGTCTGGATGGCATACGTTGTGCTATTCGAATTGCTTGTATTTTCCACATGACTGTAAGTACACATAACTCATTTTATTTTGTAAAAAATAAACATGTATTTATTTTAGTTGGAACGAGATGCCTATGTCCAAGCTTTAGCACGTTTCACTTTATTGACTGCCAATTCACCTGTGACTGAAATGAAAGCTAAGAATATTGAGACTATAAAAACTTTAATAACTGTTGCGTACACTGATGGAAATTATCTAGGCACTTCTTGGCTGGATATTATAAAATGTATATCACAATTGGAACTTGCTCAGATGGTGGGCACTGGAGTTCGACCACAATTTTTATCACAAGTTATTAGCAAAACTTATCCTCCTATTGAAGCCCTTAGTCAAAAATTAAATTTTACTACATTAGATTGTAAGTTTAATACTATTTGTTTTTATTATATATACTTATACCTTTGAGTCTTTAGCTAGTGGAAAAGGATCAATAGGAGAGACAAGTAGTCAAAGTGTTGTTGTTGCTGTAGATCGTATATTTACTGGTTCTACAAGACTTGATGGAGATGCCATTGTTGAGTTTGTCAAAGCTTTATGTCAAGTATGTAAATTTTGTGTTAAATAAGAACATTGCATGATGCATTAACAAAATTTCTCTTTTTAGGTTTCTATAAACGAATTAGCTAACTCAACAAATCCCCGTATGTTCAGTTTGCAAAAAATTGTGGAAATTTCTTATTATAATATGGGACGTATTCGACTCCAATGGTCAAGAATGTGGCAAGTACTTGGTGAACACTTTAACCGTGTAGGCTGTTATCCAAATGAAGATATTGCAACTTTTGCTCTGGATTCATTACGTCAATTATCCATGAAATTCATTGAAAAAGGAGAGTTTGCTAATTTTAAATTTCAAAAAGATTTCTTGCGTCCATTTGAAATAATTATGAAGAAAAATCATTCCCCGACCATAAGAGACATGGTAGTTAGATGTATTACTCAAATGGTAAATTCACAAGCGGCTAACATTAGATCTGGGTGGAAAAACATATTTGGTGTATTCCATTTGGCAGCTTCTGATCAAGATGGAGCTATTGTTGATATGTCATTTCGTACAACACAGCATGTGATCAGTAAGTAACTATAAAATAACTATTTTTCCAGCATTTTTATTTTTGTTTTGTTGAATAGATTTATTTTATAAACAAAATTGTATAATTATGATGGAATCATTCCAAGATGCTGTTAAATGTTTGTCCGAATTTGCATGTAATGTTGGTTTCCCCGAAATCAGTATGGAAGCCATTCATTTATTGCGTACATGTGCAGATTGTGTTCATGATAAACCTCAGGTAAGTTTAGTAGGTATTGAAAGAAATCTGAATAACTCATACATCATTATGTAATGTATATAATTTTTTTTGTTATATTATATGTTCTTAATATCTTATTATTTTCAACTTTGTTTTAGATATTTGCAGAACATTTTTCTGAAGAATCGTCTTCTCTAGAAGAAGATGGTGTATGGGTACGAGGATGGTTCCCATTGTTATTTGAATTGTCATGTATTGTAAGTCGTTGTAAACTAGACATTCGAACTCGTGCCTTGACTGTACTTTTTGAATTGGTTAAAACACATGGAACTGTGTTTAAATTAAACTGGTGGAAAGATCTTTTCAATGTGTTATTCCGTATTTTCGATAATGTGAAACATCAAGAACATAGTGTTGAGGTAATAAATTTTTAAGTTAATTAAAACATTTTTGTACCACATTGTACTATATTCTCATTTAACTGTTAAAATAATGTGTTATATTAGAGGATTGAATGGATGACAATCACATGCAATCATGCTTTGACATCAATTGTAGATGTTTTTACACAATACTTTGATATACTGTGTGCTATTTTGTTGCAAGATTTATATGCTCAACTTCAATGGTGTATTCAACAAGGTATAATCTATAAATATATTTATTCAAGTTTTAAATTATTTTATTAATTTATTATCTTGTATCACAGATAATGATCAGTTAGCTCAGTCTAGTACATACTGTTTAGAAAATTTGATAACATCTAATGGTTCAAAATTTGATAAAGTGAATTGGGATTGTACTTGTCAGACAATTGTCTCAATGTTTGACAGTATGATGCCAAAACAATTAGAAAAACAGGATAAAAGGTCTGAGGTATGTATATTAAATGTTATTAATAAACATAATAACTGTAACAGGATATTTGTTTTTTATTAATATAATTATTATTTATTTATCAGCCTGTTAAACCAGATACCTTAATAACTTCAAAATGTGCTATTCGCCTTGAACTAATCCGCACTGTGGACAATATTGTGTTCTTCCCCTCTACATCGCGTAAAGAGGATCAAGAATACTTAGCATTAGCTCAAAACACTACAATCAATCAAAATACTGAAATAATGGAACAACAACAAGAGGAGCAAGGAATGTATAGTAACTTAAGTTCTGAACATTTGTTCATGCTAACTGACTGTCTGTTGCGTGTTCATAATTATACCAAACAATATAACTACACATTATTGCAAAACATTCCACAGCGAAGTTACAGTAAATGAAAAAACTTTAAAATAATTTTTAGTTATCATATTTTATTTATATTTGTACTTTTACAGTTAATGACGATGTATCAAATATGTTGACTCAAGAAACTCAAAGTATAGCTTGCGTATTGAGAATAACACTGAAAACTATATGTGATGAATCACGGCGTGTGCACTGGGCACATGCTCAAAATGTAGCTAGTACTGTTGTAAATGATTCTTTTCAGTATTATTTATCATTGAACAATCATTACCACAAAACTTCTTGGAATCCTATTTTATTGCTCATATTTACAAAACTATACAAATTACCTGAAGACAAAGTAAATTATTTTAGCTTTGTATTGTAGTATTTATAAAAATAAAATCTTAATTATTTATTACAGTTTGCTGTGCAATCTTCTACACACTATCCTCTGTTATGTGAAATGATCACCATTGATCTAAAACCTGAACTGAAGACTGTCCTTGGCAGAATATTTTCACGCATTGGGCCTGTTTTTAAAATCACGTAACAATACACTAGCCATAGAACTGTTACATATTTAATTATATTTTTAATCATTTATATGAGATTTATATTTATTGCTCACTTATTAATATTATTATCTTGTTATACAAAGATTATGATCACTAGAGCATTTTAACGGCTAATAGCACACACTCATTGATTACAACTATATTACATAAATAAAGTTTAAAAACTCTGTTTGTTTTTACTCATATTACTATTTTCAATTATTACTGTTAACTTTATACATGATAAATATATAAACATTGTGTCTGAGTATATTATTATTTATTGTGTCACTTGTTTATATCTTATTAATGTGATTAAATTAAATGTAGGTATAGTTTAATCCTTATAAGTTATTTTAATATCTATAGTTTTATAATTATTGTATTATCTAAACTACTAGAATGTGCTGATACAACCGTCCCAAAATATATAATATATTTTTCATCTTGTGAATTTTGTTTTATAAGAATTTCACTTTGTGAAAGTCACTGATTGTTTACTATGTGTCTTATTAAATGTTTGTTATATTTTATCTGTTATCGTATAATTTTATTTAAAAATGTTGTCTACAATATAAAATTGGAAATTTTTTTTTGAATTTCTGACTATTCACTTATTTAACATAATTATTATTTTAAGTTATACATGGCTAAACTATGGTACAAGAAAAAAAACCAAAACTGTGATATAATAAATATTAAAAATTTATGATTTTATGGAATATGAACTTAAAATGCTTTGTTCTCAGAACAGCTGAATATAACAATATTAAGTGAACTTATTTTGTACATAAGTCAAGAACTGGATTATGTTAGGTTACATTTTGTAAGATCAAATGTTTTATTTCTAATATTATTATAAATATTTAAAATTTAACAAATACTTGAAATTGAACCTAAAAACAATTATTAGTATCAATTTAATTAATTGTTAACTTTTTAATATAAGTGTCAGTCAGTGGTGTAGCCAGGGGGGTGTTTTGGGTGTTCAACCCCTCCCTCCCTTGGCCTTAGAAATAATTGTTATTATAATGTACTTAAATAAATTTATAGTTTTGTTAATTGTTATACTTATGTATAAAATGTATTTTTTTCAATTAGCGTACAACTCTGTACATTTTAGCGCATTTACAACCGGGATATTCAAATTGCACTTATTACCTAAAAAGAAATGGTCAAATTGCACTTGAGTTGAAAAATGGTAATATAATGGTAGAACTGCACTTAGGCTCAAAAAAATTATTTCCACAAAACTATCATGCATTTGAAGGGGTTAAACGCTTATAAAACACTATTTTCCTTTCCCACTTGCTGCAGGCTTAGGAGTTAGGACTGACAATGATTTTAATCATTGGCGTGGTTAGAACGCAATCTATGACATGTTTCCATTATTTAGAATAATAAGATGTAGATTCTATTAATTGCAATCATAGTACCTATTGTAAAATAAAAAATTTTCAACTGATTACAAATCTAAAAAATAAACTGGAAAATGATATTTTAACATAATTAAAAATAGATACTTATATTTTGATGCAGACTACTGATATAAGATCTTCAACTTCACGGTACCAGAAAAAAAAATTATACAAAAATATATTAACTTTTATGCTCAAAGCGAATTACTAAGCTAACATTTTTAATTAATATTTGTTATTAGTTTATAATTACAAAAGTAAGTGATCGAAATGAAAAAAAAAAAATGTAAAAATGACAATAATTATATTTGACGATTTAAAAAAAAATTTAAAAATTTAAAAAGTATAGGTATTTATAATATTATATTTTAACATAGTGTATGTATATAACTATCATTTTAACCACGCCAATTATTAAAATCATTGTCAGTTCTAAGCCTGTACCTAAGTGGGAAAGGAGATGAGTGTTTTCTAATCGTTTAACCACATCAAATGCATGATATTTTTACGGAAATATTTTTTTTGAGCCTAAGTGCAGTTCTACCATTACTTTTTTTCAACTCAAGTGCAATTCGACCATAGGTACCCGTTTTACCGCTGCTGGACAATATATTTTAGAGGTGAGCAAAAAAAGGTCATTAAACCCCCCCACCCTTGGGTAATTCCTGACTACGCCACTGGTGTCAGTTCATCTATTTCATGTCACTAGTCTATATACATAATACATATACATATTGATATAATCCGTACCTACTATTAATTATTCCTTATTACTCATATTTTTTTGTTAGATTCACTGAAAATTAATGTTTATTGGATTAAAATAAATTAACTAGTAATCTAAGAAATCTCAAGTAGAATTCTCAAAAATACAATGTGTCCACTGTCCGAGTTAATTTCTATTCTCACAAAGTACCCCAATCTACTAAATATATAATTTTTTTTTAGATTTGCTTAAATCATTGCAGTCGCCCGTAAGTATCCAATAACAATAATAAATAATAATATAGCCAATATAGGACAGATATCTACCTACAAGTGTTAAAAGTGTTTTTTTTAGATTTGCTTAAATCATTGCAGTCGCCCGTAAGTACCCAATATCAATAATAAATAATAATATAGGACAGATATCTACCTACAAGTGTTAAAGTAGAAGTGTACCTATATATTTTATACAATAGAGATAGACTATCACCCAGTCCCAGTGCCCATCTTACTTCGTGGCGGGAACCGATTTGTTTTCAACACAGATATTATCACAAATTGTTTTATGTGTCTGTGAACTACAGTGGTCAGTGAGGATACTTTATAGACCTGAGAAGATGGGGACTGTCAACAAAGTCCTACAAATGAATAATAACAGAGGCACAGTACTACCTATTTCAGATATTTAAACATAAAATGTACAATTCAACTAATAAAACATTAGGACGTCTAAGTATAATTTTATAATAATATACTATATTTTAATTTGAATTTTTATATTATGGTCATCTCCAATCTCCATGATTATATATTATTATCATTGTTGAGTGATAATGTAATATTTTCGTATTCCGATTTCCAGCTGTTGCAGTTTTGTGGAAGTTCAGTTCACCAATGTGAATACCAACTGATTACTGATTAGTTTTCTATGGATTACTGAATGAATACAGAATAGTGAATACTAAAATAGTGTACACTATTAAATCTAGTGAATTGTGGTGTATCGCGGTCCGCGGATTTTGGAAGCAGTTCCATTTGGGTCATTTCATGACTAAACAAACCATTCATTTAGTCATAGTTAATCAATCATCAGTCATCACTCATCCGGTCATCTACTGACGCATTCTTCTGATCTTTAATCTGGATTATTCTGGCTATTGTCTTCGATGGTTTATAGGATGTTGAAAAATGTCGTATCGGCTCATCGCCCAATTCCAATAATTCGTTTTATCGATTACATGATATCACAATAATTCACAACTTGTTAATTATACCTAGTAAGAATCGTCTTCAACAGTCAACACGCTTAAACGCTTTCCCATTCAGCTACTATTCGCTAGATTTTTTAGTAAAATAGTATTATTTTTTGTTGCCTTTTGTTTGCCATATTCTGATCTGCTGACTAGATAGTTATTAGTTATTTTTATTCTATGGACGAAATGATAAGGTTGTCTGTGACAATTGTTTTACAATAAGTCAAACACTCCCTCATCCCCGTGTGAGGGATGCTATGACGTAGAGTGAGATTCTCTGATAAAAAGTACTAGCTTATTAATACATAATGGCATTATGACAAATACCTACAGGCTATGATAATATATAGGGTGATTCACCGATTAGAATTTTTCTTCAAAAATGTTATTCATAATCTGATTTTTGATACTTTTAAATATACTTTGAGGTGATATTTTAAAGTTATTGACATTTTTTGTACTATCTACTTATGGAATGTTCTATGGAAATAGAAACTTCTATTTTTTTAAATAAGAACCCCACTTTTCATCATTTCAGCTGCAAAATTATTTAGTGAATGAATCTTGAAATTTTTGAGGTATCAAAATTAAAACTAGTAGTTTTTGAATTATTTAACTATGTCTATGTGTACTATGGATAATAGGTGCATGATAATAAATTTGAAAGATATTAATACTACAATGATTTTAAAATGCAGTAATTCATAATGAACTATTAATATTTATAATTTATTGAAAATATCCAAGTAAATAAATACTTGATACAATATAACATAAATTTGAAATTAAAAAAAAAAAAAAACAATTTTTAAGGACTGCATTAGGTTCATCAGCACTTTTTAAAAAATCCACTTAATAATTTACAGTAAAATAAGGGATTCTAATTTTCAAACAGTTGTTTCTATCTCCGCAGAAAACTTCTTAAATAGTACAAAAACATTTTTAAGAATTTTAAAATAATACGGTTTTTAAGTATTTTCAAAAATAAATAGATATATTATTAAAGGAAAAATTAGGGGGTGCATGTACTTAGTGAATCACTGAATATTTATTTTTTGAGGTATATCTGTGTTATTAATTTGAATACTCTATGTAGTATATTAGTGTAATTTGTATAATTAATAATATTATTATACTTAGCTCCTTTGGAACAAATTGCTTTGTTATAATACTTATATTATGTATATGTCAGATGCCCAAGCCTCTCATTTTTCTATGTTATTCAGTCACAGATACTCAATTATCATTTATATTATTTTTTTTAAAACATTTTTAAATATTAATGGTTACATCTTTCATTATTAACATGGTTACAATAAACATCAGGATAAGCTTCTAAGCTGCTTTAGGTGCTTTAACTGAAATTATTGCCATCTTTTATTACTTTGACTTTTTTATTTAACTTTTTAATTTTTTTTGTAATCTTTAATACCATATTTGTTATTATATTCAATGACATTGCTTACAAAATACTTGACTGTAATAATTTTTAATTATGAGTTTTGTTTAATTTATTGCCAGAAAATGTATTAACATCAAAGTGAGACCTAAATTTTTAAATAAAAAAATAATGATAACAGCATTTACTCAAGGGCAGATTTAGGTATGTGGTGGGCCCTGGGTGGAATGCATTGTAGGTGTTCCTTATACATAAACTAGAAAATATATTATTTTTCTTTTAAAATATCATGAAATTGTGGAGGCCCCTGACTGTAACTCTTTCCTAAATCTGGCCCTGGTTTTACTGATCAGTAATGATTAATTAATTATGTGTATATGCATTTTAATCTGCTGTATATTTAATATATCTCTTTCATAATTATTCTATTAAGACATTTTAGATAACATTATGGCAACATCAATGGAATACAGATTCAAGCATTTAGAGTTTGATATACTCCCTAAGAACCCACCAGAATGGGACCGTCCTCTTTGTGTAATCGATCAGGGGATTGCAAGTAATGATGACTACTTGTTTAAATACAATCGTTTTCGAAAGCATTCTGTAAAAAATAACTCTGAGGTTTCTATTTTAAATTTTTAAATAACTACTGCTACATAATAAGTAAACAATTTTTCCTTACATTTTAGGAACTTGCTAATGAAACTCTGATGAGATACAATTTTATTGCTGATCGTTGGGAAAAAATTAAATGCAAGAATTTACCAACATATTTTCAGTTAACATCAATTTTGATGTCTGGTAATTTTATTATTATTCATGGCGGAAAAGACTTTGAGTTCATTAATGAATACACTTTTCAACTTTTCGTCGGTATTTATAATTTATTTGTTTATTAATATTTGAAATTGAGTTATTAGTTTATGTTTCATCCAGTAATATTTTGTGTTCAGGAAATTTAGCAAAAAAAAATCAAGACAACTGTGTAGAATTTGAAGAAATTTGTTCAACAAATGGAATACCCATTACTGAGTACGGTCAACCAGTTCTTATAGATGGAAAATTTGTATATTCTCTCAATGGAACATCTGAATATCAAAATGAAATGGATGTTTTTAGGCTTGATTTATGTACTAAAGAATGGCAGTTATTATGTCAAGCTCGTGGTCAACACCCAAGAACTGATGAAAATCTTAGACGTGAAGTAGCCTATTATGACAATCATTTGTATATGTTTGGTGGTGCTCATGTGATGATTCTACTAAAAAATATGTATTTGGACACATTTGAAGTAAGTAAAACTTGAGTTGAATTTTTGAAAAATAACCAAAATTGATTACCAAAGAATTAATATTGATATTATAATTTTTGTTTTGTCATAAAAGACGTAGTAAAAAAATATGTTATATTCATAATTGTTTTAAGAATTTATCAGTTTTTTTCTCATTTTCCTAAAATGTTTGAAAATGTAGTTTTAGAAATTTGATACTTGCTTAATTATTATAATAAACATTATACCTACTAAAAATGCAATGGTGCTGGTTTGTTATCATCTTGGTCATGCATGTGAAAATTATATTGTCCTACCACTTAAAAATGATTAATTTCATGTGAAACTAGCCATAGATTAGATTTGTTTAAGTATTGTTCACTTATAGCTTTTAGCCTATAGGTGGTACCTATTACTTATTGCCTATTACCCAGTAAATCGATCATATTATGAGTGGTAGGTCAACACTCCCATTTTTTCACACTCTCGGGCACAATAATAAACCAGTACTAAAGTAATTCTTGTTTAATTTAGAAATTAAGTTTTTTATTTTAAAATATTTTATTTTTCAAGGACATACAAGTGTTTGACATATCAACTAATAAATGGGAATATTATAAGACATTGCCCGATCTCCAGAATTTGTCGCCATCTTATCCTGCAAACCGCTGTTATTATGGATGGGCACAATGTCCAACCCAACCAGAATATGTATATATGAGTGGTGGTACTGATAACGTTAACTTTTTCTCAGATATTTGGCGTCTGAATCTTAATACTCTTCAGTGGTGTAATCTTATGCCATGTAGACTACCCAAATCAATGTTTCTACATTCATCTACTGTTGTACCTTCAGGTCGCATCTACTACTATAATGGAATAGTTAATACTGAATCATTTAATATGTATCAGAAAGATGATATAATGTGTGCATGGATTAGAATCCCAAAATTAAAAGATATATGTTGGGATGCCATGTTATACTATTTCAAAGATCAAATGTTAAAATCATCTCTAGGAGACCTACAAAATTTGGGATTACCATTGGAGTATTATGAGAGCATAATTAAAGCCAAAATTTTAGTATAAACATAATGCATACTTTATGTATTTTATTCATATTTCATCCTATTTAAAATGTAAATTTGTAATTTAATAATTTATTGTTTTAGACATTAATACCTATATGTATATATATATATACCTATTATATTATAAATTTGTGTTACCTACCAATTATGTAAAGTTGTTTGAAATTAAACATTTGCATTTATCATATAATTTTTATTTATAATGATATTACATATTGGTTTCATAATAGGCCACACACCGAAACTTCAAACTTTTTAGATCATCATTAAAATGGACATTTGATTTTATGTGTATTTTTTTTTTTTTTTTGTATCAACTTACAGTATAACTTGTTGAAATAATGCTTCAATTTCAAACTTCAAGGGTAGTTTCCGATGGCAAAGTGAATAACGTTGGTGTATTACAGAGGTCAATAGTAAGAGTTATCCATCAATTTAAAAAAAAAAGTATGGAGAAACGGGAATTTTTACACAAAAACCAGTTTTTGACAAAATTAATTTTTTTATTTATTTGAACTCAAAAAGTAATGAGTAATGATTTACAAAATAATTAATATGTACTTGAAATTTTCACCAAATGCTTATATAAGTGTTATCTATGTACAGTTAAATTTTTAATTAAAATACTTTGGCTTTTTTGTGCTAGGTATTTATAGTTAACTGAATTTTTCGATTTTTCTAAGTATTTTTTTTTTTTTTTTTTTGAATTGACGATAAAATAATTTTGGGTGTCCAAAAAAACTTGAAAATTTAATACAAGGTTTCTTATAAATTGTTCTTATAACAGTTAAAAAAAATCAAAAATCATTAGTCATAATTTTTTTTTATAATCGTTTAAAGTTCACATATTTATATTTTACAAGTAATTTTGTAGGTATTTAACCTATTATAATAAATAATTATTATTATAAAATATAAATATTGTGAAGACGTAATCAAAATTTAGTTATACCCACAAATACGAAATTAATGTAAGAATGTAAGTCGTAAGATGACAAATAGACTAATAATTAAGAACGTGTGTTAACTGCAGTGGCGCCGAAGTCAATTTTTATAAGCATGGCAAACTGGCAAAGTATAACCATTAATACAATAATACCCACCCCACCCAAACACCCGACTTAATTTTCCTTTCACAACTTAAAATTTAAAGTAAAACGTAATTTTTGATTACATGGATTACTTTGATATATATCACAACTATATCCCATACACAACCACTCTAACCACCAAATCACGACTCACCCACCCGCTTTCAAAGGTAGGACAGTCCTGTATAGTGTATGTAATAGGGTTTGGCGCCATTAGTAACTGGTGTCTAGCCGCCTAGACCATACATAATATATAATATATTATATAAATCGAATTGTAATGATGTGAAACACCAATATAATATATTTTAATTTAGTAAGAACAAAGAATAAGTTCATGGACTTTACGCATCGAATACAATATTATGTAAAATTTTCAATTGAGTTGTTTTTACTTTTTTAGTAGACATTCAAAAGGTTCCTATATTTAAAAGATATATTTTATATATAGATAGATACATTGTATTATATCTGCGAATCTCGAGTCAAATGGCAAAATCAAAATCATTAATTAAAGATAGCAATAACACAGAGCAATAAGCAATAAGTAATAAATAACCATGAAAATGATCAAAACGGCGGTCACGGAAACGATCAATTTATTTTAAGCGTATATTATATTTTCAGTATTTTCACGCCTCGCGAGACATCCAAATATCTGGTAAAATCTTTTTAAATCCATGACAAATTAGATATCTTATTTACAAGTTACAGTTACTTGCCATGTTAAATCTATGCATTTATAGACTCACAGGCCGGCTATGCCTGCATTATTATATCTATATTCTATATTATTATTTATTTGTGATTACCACGGACTATTAATGTACTAATATACTTCGTACTATATACTATACTTAATACTAAACTACAATAGTGTAGTAGTTCGTGGTGATTACTATTTACCAATATTTATATTATTTAAATTTGCGTAGTGAGTAGTGACCAGCGGTCACTGACCACGATTTAAGATTTATAAATTAAATCGTGAATAAATAAATAAATAAATAAATAAATAAATAAATTATAAATTAAATCTTAAATCGTGGTAGTGACTAGTCTAGTGATTATAGTGAAACGAAATAGAGGGCGCGACCGATACACACCGATGGCTGCAATATCAGCAGAAAAAGTGCATAACACAAGTTTGTTGCCAACTTCATGCTTTATACTTTCACAGACATAATTTGATAAGAAATAAGAATTAATTTTGGAAACATTTACATTTTTATTATTTCATATTCTCATAACAATTATTTTTGATTTAAATTGTATTTTTTTACTCTGAAACACCAATATGAGAACTGAAAAACTTCTCAATCCAGAAAAATATGGACCGGGACGTAAGTATTTCAACCACCTAACTAAAACTACAATATTAATTACATTTTTTTTTTTCATGTAGTCAAGGGCATTTTCCGACAAGCTATGCATGAAATGCCATTGATTACAATATGTTCACCTTTCTGCATTCTCGGCTTAGGGCTGATTGCGTACCATACTTATAGATATGAAAAAAATGACGGAAACAACAAGAAATATAAATTAAAATATACCCGTACGTATGATAAATAGTTATCTGTAGTATTGTACTCAATAAGTTATTTTTTATAAAATTATTGATAATCTCCTTAACCGTTCTTATACATGTAGCTCTTCACATTGACAATGTGTATTAAGTAATATATTGATTTTTTGTTCTTCTTTCAAAGTTGTTCCTCACTTCTACTTGATATCTAAAATTTATATCCAATTTTTAAGATCTTATTTCTAACCTGAATTTTATGGAACTATTTAATTGTTAAGAAAGCTACTAATTAATTTTATACGAGTACAGACTTATTTCTGATTTATTTTTAACGCAATTATGTTTTTTTTTTTAATTGGACTTCAGCTTTCTGTTATATTACCATAGCTATTTACTGTAGATTAAAACAATTGTATTTCATTTTACCTATATTTAATATACTCAGTGTATAATACTAATTAAGTATTTATTTTTCAGTTTATCGACCAGATGATCCCAGAGTACCACACATCAAGAATTGAAAATTAAAAATTAGAATTATTAATATAATATTGTATGTTGTTGAAATAATAGGTATTAGAAATAAAAACAATAAAATTAAAAACAAATCCTTCTAATATTTATGAGAAAAAAATTATGTATAATTATAAATACAATGCATATTAATTATTAACTACTTTGTTGATTTTTGAAAAAACTCGGGCTGTATAATGCAGTTTTTGTTGTGTCTGTTTGGGCAATATTATCTCGGCCACCTCGTATTTTTAATGGCAATTTAATATTAGAATCTTTGTTGTCTCGTTCTAATACCAACTGTAAAACAAAATGCACAATGTTATTTTTAAATGGTAGACATTAATAATGAATTAACACTAACTCTCATAAGTGGTGGCAAC
This sequence comes from Aphis craccivora, assembly GCA_009835225.1. Taxonomy (NCBI): domain Eukaryota; kingdom Metazoa; phylum Arthropoda; class Insecta; order Hemiptera; family Aphididae; genus Aphis; species Aphis craccivora. Next base: position 16,873 of record VUJU01001337.1, on the reverse strand, counting down.
TCTATAGACCCAGGTACAAACTTCTCTCGTGGTTTACAATTAGCCAATCGATCCCACCACAACTGTTCCTCGTCTTTGGGTATTAAACGATAATCAGGTTTGTATGAAACACTATATATTTCAACGGGTTCTTTGTAACGTTTACCTCTGAATATTTTCTCAGCATGAACTATTACTTTCCTCGGTTTGTCATCCTGTAATGAAGTATCAATCAATTGATTTCAATACGTGAAAGTTACAATGAATGGAATGATAACTTACTATTTGTGCGGTGGGTTCGACGGACAAGACTTTAAAAAAGCTTGGTTCTTCATATCTATTGTAAGAATTTCTAGTTACCAAACGACCAACACCCGTGGTCCTCAGATTGCCTAAAATTTCCCAGAGCGTCTTTCCATACAAATTTGTAGTCCTGCCAATCAATTTGACTGACATTTTAGAACGATTAGTTTATATATTAGTTTAGAATATAAGTTTTTGTAACTATAATAATAATAATATATTGTAAGAATGTTTTAGCATGGATGCAGATAATACTATCAGAGATCAGAATTTTTACTTTTTAGAACAGAAAGTGATAACACTTTGAAAATCACGATCACGATTAATTATTTATTTAATCGTGATGAAAACCGAAAGAAATGATAACCAACGGGAGTTTAAAGCCTTCTCCTGTAGACGCACTGGGTCGGCTGTTAATTGTTATCATTCCGCTCCGTGTTACTGTCTGGCCACAGCGTTTTATGTAATTACGTGTTTTTATTTTCTTCATCAAGCCGAGTTGAGTCCGCCGCAATTTATCTAAACAGTAACAGTGCTTTTGCTTACCTCCTAGTAAGTAGTAGTAGCTGCCTAATAACACTGCTATAGTGCCCCTTCGAACGATATTTGATACGCCTTTTTTTTTTTTTTACGCCCCAAAGTAGACAAGCAATGACATTGTGCAACAGGTGTATTTAAACCTCTAAGCTGTTTTCAACGGCCCATGAGGAGGTGCAGGTGATGATATAATGACACCGTCACTTAGCAGTTGACATTCAGGTGGAAAGAGATCTTCTGATGATGGCAAAATTGGAAATCAAGAGCAAAGTATGTGGTATTTAAGATGGTCAGTTTGTTTACAAAAGCTACACAGTAATAATATGTTATTTAACAGTTTGACGCCGAGTTCCGTCGTATCTCCTTACCCAAAACAGACGTTGGCACTTATGAACAATTTAGAATTCTCATTGAGCGTCTACACAAGTTGATTGAGGTGCCATTCGTGCTGTCATACACGGACCCTAAAGATGGAGATCTATTACCAATCAACAATGATGATAATCTAGGACGAGCGGTTTTAACAGCCAAACCATTGTTAAGGATAATTGTACAGCGTAAAGGTAGGATGTGACAACATTTTTTTTTAATCATCATGTGGTTATTGTAACTTAATGGTTATTAGTATTATATTATGTATACTGTACTATTGAAAATAATTGTGTACGATAACTAGGATTACAGTGACGGATAAACTTTTCATGATGCCTGTGGTTACAATTTTACGGCATACTTGTAATCCAACATATTAAATGTTAATAATTCATTGAATTATGGATATACATGAAAAGAAAAATAGTTTTTTCCTGCTTTGATTTCATAAAATTCATTACAAGCCTTGCAAACTTTTTAACAGACTCATTTTCTGTTTAAATTATTGTAAATTTTCTAGGCCTATGTTTGGAATTCGGTACAGAGATAATTTTTAATTAATTTAAGTATTAATAATGTTGTTTCTGCTACCTACAGAGTACAGTTCATAGTAATGCGAGGATATAAGTAAATTGCTGTTAATAAATTGAAGAAACTAGAAATTAAACTATTGTTTTCAGATATTAATAATTTAGTCACAACATTATGAAAATATTTAAGCTATAAAGCAAATAAAATCTTAAAAAAGTTGTATTTGTGTGGCAGGTTTTGCTAGATTATATTTATCATGTAAAATTTATCAGCCAACTTTTTTGTACTTGTTCTTGTTTAATTATTTGATATTACATCAAAATCTACAAACCTTGTTGTCAGTTGTGTGACAACAGTATCAATACACACAAAAATTTGCATTTATAAATGACAATTTCTTTTTGAAAGACATTTGATTTTGACAAAGTTCATTATAAAACTCTTTTTACTTTTCTTGCTTATTTGTTTGCATATAAATTCTGGCATCACATTTGTAATGCTTTAAAATAATAAAATTAGCTTCACTATCAAAATATCAAGGTTGTATGGTTTTTCTCAATATTTCCCAATTCGATTTTTATTAAATCAACAGCATCTTCCTTATTAATTTCTGATGATTGGAGTTATTGACATATTAAATTAATTATTGACAATATTTTATATATCAATAGCTTTCAAAATATTTCTTGGGTGTGGAATCATGTTTATCTATATTACATCCAACCAATGTTTAATACTTCAATGATACCTATATGTTATATAATCAATTCTAAATAAACCAATAAATAAAGTCAAAGTACACAGCTTCTGTTTAAAAAAAAAAAAAATTCTAACATCTCAAAAATTGAACTACTTGATTTCTGCAATATCTTTAAAGAGAATTGTTTATTACTAAACTCAAATTATGTGACTTACAACAGACATATTTAGCTTTAAGATCGAGTTAATATTATTTATCTTAAAATTTCTTAATTTCTTATCTGTTCTTCTATTAGTATGGGTAATATATTTCCTCTGTTTCAACAAATCCAATGAAATGTTTTTTTTATTTTTATACTTATAGCCATGAAATTTTTAAGTTTGTATTTTTCTATGACCAAGTAGTTAAATGTTAATTACCTAGTGTGATGTACTATAGATTAATTTATTATATGCATTAAAACTGATGTCCAATATTCAGCTTCAGAATTGGTCTGCTTATTTGTTTGACTATATAAACTTACATTTTAGAATAAATTTATAAGGTTTACATGGGACAAGGGACGAATGTAGAATTATTCCTGCATTCTGTAAAAAATTAATTACCAAAGTAAATAATATAATCGATTCTGATTTTTTAGGAAGAGGCCTCTTTTAATGATAAAGCCTGTGGAAAATTTCACTTTTATTCATCTATAGAAAATGCAAATTAATGGGAAATAATTTTAATACTAAATTTGTACGTTATTTTTTCTAAATTTTTAAGACTTGCATTTCATTTTTACAAATGCATTTTTTAAACTTTTGTAAGAAAGTGATGAAATAAAAAGAAATGTATGCAGTATATATTAAATGAAGTTGTTTCAAACATTTTTATACTTGAGATAATTTTGTTGACATTTTGAACATGGCCTTTAAAAATACTATTGTTAGGCTGATAGTATTTAAATATATTATATGTCCTAATTTATTAATTTATTAATTTTATTTAATTTATCCTACTGTACGAGTTGGGTCCCGTGTAAAATAGCCTACTGTACGAATTGGGTCCTATAAAAAACATTTTCCTTCCCATTTGTACAGACTTAGGACTGTCTATAATAACATCTTTAGTTACTACAGGTATGGTTAAAAATGTGTTTTTTTCTAATTTTTTCCTGGTTTACAATCGTTCGTCGTTGTCATCGTCGTCCATCTGATAATGATTAATAATATTTTAATTTAAGGGTTGAAATTTATAAGACATAGTTTTTACGAATTCGTAGCAATTAATTTTTTTTTAATATTTTTTCTGTCATTTTTTCTTTTACGAATTCTTCCTTAGATATTATACAGTTTCTTCTTTTTCCCTCTGGACTTCTCATTTTAATATAAACATCTATTTGAATATTTTTTTAAACGTGTATAAATTGATATATATTTGGGTGAGCAGAATAAAACATAGAATTGAAGTGTGAGTGAAAGGATTCGCATGCGTTTGTAGTTCTTATTGTACTAGGCTTAAATTCAGACCATAATCTTGGAGGGAACTTAGCGTCAGGATGTATATAATTGTTAAATAAATATTCCGTGAATATTTGTAATCTTTTGTCATCTGGTTGAATACTTAATAAATCGTTTGTAAAACAGTTTTCAAATTTTTTTTAGGTATTTACCTAATGTTGTGTTTTTTTTATAATCGCTACTTAATCCTACATTCTGGATCTTTCGCCACCAGTTTTGGCCTAGATGAAATCTACAACCTTTAATATTTATTTGTGGCCAAACTGTTAATAGAGCTATGTGAATTGCTACTTCAAAAACACTCTTTACTTTTAGAAGGTAGCAAACAAAATATAATAGGAATAAAGTGATTGTTGTGAGTAGTATGAATAGTGAACATTTGTGTGAATATTTTACAACAATTTTTAAATGTACCATCCACAAAAATTGTATTAGATTTACATAAAAAGTTTAAATTTTCAGTTGTTGAAAAAATAATTATATTATTTACACTGTCATTAATTAATAAAAAGACTTCTTCGCGATTAGTTTTTATTTTTAAATCGTTTAGTGTTTTATGAATATCGCTTAAACTTTTAGGAATACTCGGTTGAATACTTCTTCTAGCATAGTGCATATTTTTTTTAATTAAAGTACAATCGTTATGTGTTAGAGTTTCTATATCATTTTGTAATTCATTATGCAATAACTTAGATGGCCTATCACAAGGATATTCTTGTGCTTTTCTTTTTAAAAGGTTACTCACTGTCTGCCTGGTTAAAATACTTGCTTCGTCAGGTTCATGGTTGTGTTTGATGTTTTTTTCAATAATAATTTCATTTTCACACTTATAAAAAGATTTGCATGTTCTTTTTACACATCGCCATCGTTCAATGTCATTTTTTAAATACTTATGAAATGAAAATTTAAAGCCATCAATAACGTTTATATGCTTGCCTTTTTCACTAAACATAATATTTTGAGTGTTATCCATTATGTATGGAATATGAACACGTACTGACGTACTAGTATGGTATATAATCAGTGATTAGTTCATCGATTATTATTTCAACGGCAGAAAATACCTAATCTAAAATATTATTTTCGTACTGTATATTACTACGATAAGATATCATTTTATTGCCAGAAAGTACGTCCTTATACCATATTCGTACTTTATAACTTCATAATACGTATAATAAATACGTGGACCGTGGACCCAATTCAAACGCATCATTTGGTACGCCCGGACCCAATTCAGACAAAACATTTTATTCACACGGACCCAATTCGTACAAAATTTAAAACTAGTATTATTTTCGGACCCAACTCGGATGCAGCCTAAAAATCATTATTTATTAGTAATCTGTATTTCTATTTTTCATGACATTCTAGAAATATTTCAAATTTAAATTAAATTTGTAAATAATAATAAATAAATATTACCTAATTGATGTTTATTTTTATTATTTTACCAAACATTTATTGAATATTTTATAATTTCAAATTTGTATTATTAATTATTACATTTTAATATATATAATACATATCTTACATTATAGAATAATTTACATGGCAGCACATGGTAAAAAAATAAATAAAAATAAATTGTTTTTTATGATCTAATACTGTACATACCTACTCAGGAGTATTGTATTTCAATAACCAAAACATTTCATCAAAATGCTACCCGTATGGTTGAATACATGCTTTTTAATCTCCATTGTCTCAAGATAAACAATAAATCATGAGCAAGTTACTTCATTGTTCTGAAAACCATTGAAATAAGTTAGCAGGTGTTTGGGCGGAGTTCCTGTTAATTTCTAGTAAAAAATCCAAACACAATGAGTGTTACACAATATTTTTCATTTGGCTTAAAATATAAAACATATTGATTATGTAGGTTGTATTAAGGTTTTTAATAAGAATAAAGGCAAAATTAACTATATCTTATAGGATAATATAGATTGTGGATTTGTAGTATATTTGTTGGTTCCTAATCCTATTAAAACCAAACACTTAAGGTGCCCACACACTGCAGTGGTGGCGGTATCGTTAAGATGAGTCTGGACACAATTTTACCACCACCGCCGATACAAAAAAATTTTACTGCCACCGCTGCAGTGTGTGGAGACCTTTATAAAAGGTAATGTGGTTATATGCTATATTTTTGTTGTTAGAATAACTTAATAGAAATATTCAATTGCCAAGCTCTCTTAAGTTTTAAAATAAAAAATATTTTGAATATTTTAACCATAAAATAATTTTTAAATTATGATTTAGATTCATTTTGTCTAATTTTAAACTTCTAATACTTAAAAAAATAAGTAATTCTTTTTTTATTGTCAAACTTATTAATCAAACTATAAAAAAAAATATTATCACTATAAATATTTTAAAACAATTTTTTAATTTTATCTCACCAAAAAAATGCTTATATAAAATGAAAATTTAAAATCTGTGATTGTTAGTTAATTATAATTTACAACAAAAAAATATTATTTTATCAAAAACTAGTTTTGTGTAAAAAGTAACTGTTTTTTTTTTTTTTTTTATAGTTATTTACATTTATCTCATAACAGTACTGGAAACTTTTCTCTTTTTATTAATCACAATACTAAATGTATACTAATTTTTACCATAAACTAAACCGTTTTTAACATAAAAGTTGAAATATTTTTTTCTGCAATAAAATTTGACGACAAACAAAAATTAATACATCATTGTATAATTTATATAGTCATTAGAGAGCTCAGAATCTATTATGACATATCCATAGAATTAAAATCACCTTCTTTTATAGAATTTTGATTATAATTAATTATCAATATTCTGAATTTATGTATGTAATTAATTGTTAAAACCTACATTTAATTTAATTTTAGGGTTTTTAAATTTGAATTTAATATGAAGATATTAAATTGATTTAACATTGTTATCATTAAACCAAAAAAGAAACTTAATTTCATTGAAAATAACTTTCTACATTTTGAATTGTGATATTTTATTTTATTAGTTGTATGTAACCATCAGTATATTGTAATATTCCTTTTATGGTTTAAACCACATCAAGAAAAAAGTTGTTGAGTGAAAATAGTGTGTCATTTGCATTTTTATCAGTGTAAGTTATCTGAGGTGAATATTGAATAGTAATATTATATTATTATACCTTATAATATTATATCATGCACAAATTTGTTCCTAGTAAGCTATTTCTTATGAGTTCAAATAAATGTGTGGGCTTGGCGTCTGAATAAAAAACGAAGTTTTTTTCTGATGAATACAGACAATTATTTTCATTGTGTTCATAATCTCTGTATATAGGTATTGTACTATTGTATGGCATATTAGATTGTGTAAACACTAAAGACATATTTTATTTTATTAATTATTATTTGAGCTAAGGGTTATATAAAAATAGCTATCAGCTATATACAATATATAATCTAAATGTTGATTATTTTTATAAAGTTTGTTCAATAGCTTGATTATTTATATCGTTTTTTAGAATCATATTTTTTTAAAACAACATTATTTATAGATTTTGTTAATGCAAACTTACAAAATATGAAAAATTTATTTTATTCATGTATCTATCCAAGGCGCCGACAACAATGTTTGGTATGGCAATGGTCTGTAATTATTTAGCTGTATGTGAAGAATTTTAATTGGTGTGGAACTACGGGCAGTAGTTAGGAATAAAGGAAAAACTAACATTTGACAGTTCAGTTCCTAGAGAATTTCTCACGAAAACGGGTTTTATTTCCTAAAGTCATTACTCATTACTCATTAGATTTTGTAGAATGTATATTTTACTCGTATGCAGTGTCATCGGAAATATTGACCGTTGAAAAACGTAAACGGAACTAACCGTAAACGGCGTAAACGCTAAGTTTTCCATGCGGCTGTAGTAATTGTAACCTGGCGACAATGAACCATGGACCGTGGTGATCACTGTTGTGAATCATGTACCCACTATCCACGTCTTAAAACACGCCGAGTTCCAACACCGAGACAAACCTATTGCTTAAATATTATAGAATATTGTATTGCATCTCATAAATTCCGTATTTTTTACTTATCGCTCAAGGAACAGTGATCGACTTTTAAGTTCAAGATCAGTTTTTTTTCATTTTATTATATTGATGCATCGTGCGTGTCTTTGTATACTAAAACACGTCAAGTCGTCAACGCTCATCTGTTTCTGGCTCTGGCCTCCGCGTATAATGACGACTTTGGTCCTATTTCGTATATTCGTCTCATTCACCATTGTCCACTACACGTGTCCTACAAGGTTGTAAACAACTAGGTATAGCGTAATTATACGTAATATAGAAACAAAGGTTTCCGATTTGATAGTCAGATTATTTAAAGGTACCTATATGATTATATATTATACATTAAGGTACATTTTCCTAAAAATGTATTTGTACCTTTGAATAAATGTAAATTAATATTTTAAAAATTACAAACATTGGCATATTTAGTAGGTATCAAAAATCTGTTTCAACATATTTTTTAGGTAAAATTCTCAAATTTATTTTGGTAACATCATTTTTATTTGACCAATCAGGCCTGAATATTATTTGAAGTACAAAAGAATGTTTTTCGTAATAACTAATTATAGTTAATAACGTTCCCTAGTTATATGCTGTTCTCGCAACTACTACGTAGTACTCGTATTATAAATATACATATTGTCTACAAACTATAATAATGGTACTAATGGTAGTGATAATTATTTTATTTTTTTTTTTTTGATTTTGTTATTCGTATTTTTATTACCATTGAGTATACTATATAATCAGGGCCATATTTACGCACGGACAAAATAGACATTTGTCCTGGGCCCATGTAGTCAAGGGGCCCACCGGTGAATATCACTAACTATGTAATATTATATACTAATATATTATTTTGTTGAAATAAAAATTTATTTTTTATTTTGTCCTGGGCCATATATTTGGTAAATCAGGCTTTGTATATAATAATATAATTTCTATACTCATTGCTATTACTAAAAAAAAACTAAGTATAGCTAAAGCTACTTACTTAAATTATAATAAGTCAACCGAAGATTTAAGTAGCAGTTATCAATAGTATTCAATTTTATTACAATTTTGTTTTATTGTAGAAATTATTTGTTGATAGGGCAATTTTTAGAATATGTTTGAACTTCGGTTGTTGGATAAGATTACAAGATAAATCTGTACTGTGAACCCTTAAAGAAGTGTATAACCCAAGGTAACTTCCACCGTTGCCTTATGATCGTTTTACTACTGATAGCTATAATCAATGTGTTAAATTTGATTTCAATCATATATAACTGTGTTCGATAAAAAACTACTAGGAAAAGACTGTCAGCCTTTATTTTTTTTAAGACAATTTTATTAGATATATTTATATTGCAATTGGTAATTTATTTTTAATTAGTTATAAAGTAATTTGTCTAAAAAAAAATGTATAGATTACCTATACATTAATAATTACTAGTTATTATTGTTTTATTAACTTATATCTTATAAGTTAATACTAACAAAGTAACACACTTAAAGTAACAGTTTGAATAAGTTTAATTTAAATAGCTTAAAATTTAATTGCGTATAGGTAGCGAATAACATATATATATATATATAATATATATTAAGTACAATAAATACGTATAATACCAATTAACATTTTTTCATTGTTCCTCTATCTAGTTTAAATGTCTTAACTGTCAAGTATACAATGTAATTGTATTCATGAGCAGTGGCACCAAACCTTTTTTAATTTACTGGGGTAAACACTAAACTCTTTTTTGGGTTACCCTACTCAAGACTCATTCAGCATAAAGATTTTCCGACTGAATTCTGTTAATTGGTGCAGTATAACAAATACTGTATGTCTGTTTTCTATGATTCTAAATACTATAATAGTATAAATAGCTTATTAGTACATGGGCACATTAGTACATAAAAATTACAAATTTATTTGTCATAATTACTAATAAATATATTATGACACATGAAAAATTACACTTAATCAGTTATAAAATATTTAATGTATGTAATAAAAATAGTATAAATATAATATTTTAAATTATTTTGTATCTAAATAATAACAATATAATAGATATGAAATCATTACATTGCTCCATAATATACCATTGATATAAATTAGTTTTAAAATTCAACAATGAACCATTAATTTTAAATGATAGTATTATGAAAATGATCTTAGTGAAGCTTTATTTAAGATAATTTCAAACTGAAATTTAAATTTTTCAAAAAAAATCTTGTGTAAAATTGTGTATCTATATTTTTAATTTATCTTAACTCAATATAATTAATTATTGTTCAATACTAAAATTATTAATTACCCACAGAATTAATGAGTTAAATAGATATTACACATAATTTGTATTTATATAGAAAAACAGGTGTATAAGTAAAGTCTATTTTAATGACTATCAGTTTACAGTTAATTTATGCATCAATTAGAAAGGGTTTTTCGTTATGTATTGACCGTATTATAAATTTGGTTCAAAAAAAAAAATACACATAATATAATATAAATATAGTGTATATAAGTATTAAGTAATGTAGCTGTTGAGCTAGTTTTTATAATAATATAAGTACTTACTCTGTTAGTAAATATTTAGTAGAAAAAGGTGTACTCATATTAATTTATAATGTTTACATTGCATATCATTTTTTTTTACTTATATAAACTAAATAAAAAGTTGTATATAGTTAATATAAGTATTTCAGAGTTCCTCAAAAGTCAAAGCTAGAGTTTTTATTGACGAGACACCAAATACTATAGAGTAAAATAAGGCTAGTAGTGAAGAAAAAAATGATAAAGGTTTAGAATTCTTAAGTTATTATTTGGCAAAAGAAAAAAAAGAAAAAATAGGTAAATAAGCAAATCCAAATTTAAGTTTTATTATAATTTCAGGTGAAAGTATTGAAGAATTGAATGGATATGGCACATATAGACCTCGTAATATAATATCATCAATTTTGGGCGGTACTCCAAGCAAAGTAAAACATCTTTGGATATCAAACCCTCAGGATTTTCGACAGGTAAAATTAATTATTTGTTATTATTTATTAGTATTTTAATATTTTGTGAATTTGATTTTAGGTGTCCGCAATTATAGATGTAGACGTAGTTCCCGATACATGTCGGCGAGTTCGACTACTTAAACATGGTTCAGAACGGCCATTAGGTTTCTATATTAGAGATGGCACAAGTGTGCGAGTTAGTCCTTCTGGTGTGGAAAAAGTCCCTGGTATTTTCATTTCCAGATTAGTTCCAGGAGGGTTGGCAGAAAGTACTGGACTTTTAGCTGTCAATGATGAGGTCTTAGAAGTAAATGGTATTGAAGTGGTCGGTAAAACTTTGGACCAGGTATACTTAAAATTATTTAAAATAAAAAAGTTATAGTTTAGATGGTTCCAAAAATAGTTGCTTATTTACATCTTTAGAATTTTGTTTATTCTTGCCTTAAAAACTAATTGAAAATATAGAAATAATGTCTTAAAATGCTATTATTATTATTTGTGTAAAATTATCAATCATAAAATTCCAAATAATTCTTATTAAGCTTTTTTCTTGTGTTTAAAATCTTTTTTCTTTACAAAAAAAACAACATATTGTTATATAACTAATATATTCTGTTAAATTTAGTAATATTAATATTAATTATTTGTTGTATGTGAATAGGTAACAGATATGATGGTAGCCAATAGTCATAACCTGATTGTTACTGTAAAACCTGCTAATCAGCGAACCACAATGTCAGCACCTCGACGAGGTTCTTTATCAAGAACGTCACAGTTATCTAGTGGATCACAACAATCAGCGCATAGTGCTGCTACCACAGTTAATACATCTGAAGAAGATGACCAAGATGAAGTGGTAGATTTAACAGCAGGTTTAGCTTTACAAGTAGCTAATGAATCTACTAGTACTACAGACCAATAGGCATAAAAGGTACTTGTCACTTTTCCTCAAGACATTAACTATGTGTCTAAAAAAGAAATGAGTTTATACTGTATTATTATTAAGTTAATAGGACATCAGCATTCCAAAAATATTAAATTATAAATATTTAGTTTTATTTTTGATGTTAGATCATTTGTCTTCCACTTCATGTTTTCAAATGTTTAATAATTGTAGTTTAGTATTTATGTTTTATAAAATAGTTAAACTCAAAAATGAATACTAACATTACTACAAAGCAACACTTAATTTAATACACTACATTATGCTATTCGGATTCTACAATCTAAAATATTTCATTATCCAAATAATATTTAAAAAAAAAGTTTCCTCGTGAATGTTCGGTTATGCTGACAATTTAAAACAGAACATTTTAATTAATTTTTTCTAGATAATTACCTATTTTATTAAAAACAATTGTTACATTTCTATTGACAATAGTATTAGAATACTCTTGTTCCATACATTTTTTCATTTCCTTCTGATCTCAAAAAAATAAAATAAATATCTGGTTATAACCTTAACATTCCAATATCACCCAAATATGTAGACTGAAAATAGACAAATTCCCTTTTAGTAAATATATTTTTTTATCTATTACTTCTGATTTAATATTATGATTATTTCTTTAAAAAAAAAATTATTTATTTTTGTCGATATATGTATATTTAGTGACTGGTTTTGTGATATTATTACATGCTATTTTATAATAATTCACATTTTCTCAACAATTTAGTATATTTAATATACTTGTAATCCATCACCTATATAGTTTTGTGTAAAATTGATTCATATTAAAAATTTAAAATAATTATTTTCAAATAAGTAAAGTTTGCAAACAAATATCCGTCCATTATAGGTATATATTCAGTTCAACTTAACAACATATTTAGTGACAAACAATTTTTGTTAGGCAACACCTATTTTTTATTCGTACAAATTCATAAGTCGGTCGGCTCCGTAAGTTTTTTAAGTTGAACAGAGTATAGATGTATCTTTATTTTTTAAATGTTAAATATACTACCTGTATACGTCATTTTTATGTTGATCATCATTATTACTTAGTATTATCAATTATCATTATTATTATTATTGTCATCATTATTATTATTATTGCTATTATTATTGGAATTATAAATATATCATGTTAATGTCCAAAGGAATTGATAAACAATCACACGTCATATAAAAATTATCAAATAATTTTATATTTGTAATCACTGTTACTGTTTTATTCTTTGTATTTAATGTTAATAATTTAGTCTAATATTTATTTTTATTAACTAGAAAAATAAATAAATGAACATTAACATTTGTTTAATCAAACATTGTTGAAAAATAAGTATACTATATAGATAAAATATATTTTGAGAATATGAATTTGTTTAAAAAAACATACTAAATGTACAAATATATATTTGTATAATAATAATTATACAGTTAATAATGTTTATTTTAAATAAACAGATGTGAAAAATTTTAAAAATAATACAATATAATTTGTTTTTCACAAACTATATACCTACCCGATACAAATGATTATTAATCTAATTAATTAATACTAAAATGCTTAACTAGATATACATACACATTCATATATCATATCAAAATCTTACAATCTTTTTTAAATAAGTAAAATTAGAACATAATATTGCCAACTATATATGTTAAAAATCAATGAATTAATGTAATCCATTCAATTAATTTGTTATAGTATTATTATAGATGAACATAAGATTCTACAATGTAATTTAATAAATAAAATTATTATTTTTTGATAGACTTAACGAGATTCATAAATAATTGTTAACAAGATTTCTAATTATTAAAGTTCCTTAAAATAAAAAAAATAGCAAAAATTATTTCAATATTAAGCACTTATATTATTTTCATTAATTTTACTGGCTTAATTATAATTGTTACAATATTGTACCAGTATATTTGTAAATTTAATAATTATAACTAACAAACTCATTTGTTTAAAACATATTTCAATATAAATAACACGTTTAAGTTATTTTTATACAACTAAATTAACAATATATTGATTAGTACTCATTGTAGAAATTTAATATCTATACAGTTTGTAGTTTAACAATTGTATTTTATTACTCTCCATATATTAATCAAAATGTTATATTTTAACTTTTATCTTAAAGTTCAAATTAATTTTACTATCTTTACTGCTATTTATAACAAACACAATAATATTTCAATGGTATCGTATAATTTTATTTGTAATGCTTGTACTTAAATTTTAAGTGAAAGTTCATATTTGTTTTATCATAAAAGATGAAAAATACAAAATTTAAGAGGAATTATGTAATGTGTGCAATAGTATTTTTTTTCAGCTTGACCTGTATTTATAAGAAATATCATTTTGTATTTACTTGGTATATATTATAAATCTGTATAAAACATTATTTTATATTATAAGTATACAAATATTTTTATTTTTCTAACTGTAATAAGTATTTAATTTGTATTACCAAATTCATGTATTATGTGTATTATTATTTATTTTTATTAATTAATTATTGAATATTATCGATGTTCTTATTATTGTATTTTGATTTTTGATTTATTATAATTTTTGGAGCGTTTGTTGCCCAATATTCTTACATTTGTATTTTTTTTTATTAAAATTATCAATAAATAAATCTATTTAGACTGCCACTTAGGTATAGACTCAAGACAGACACACTCATCCGCAACAAACCACTTTCTCTGTTTAGGATATCTATTGGTTATAGATTTAATAGATATATTACTTTTTTAGATTTGTGATTTCTCAACTTTTGATTCCTTTTTTTTTCTTAAGATACCCGAACCCATATAGATTTTTGAAATGTCCAGGGTTAAATCAACACTTAAACGTTGATTAGGTTCTTACCTTTAATTTTTATAATGGGTCGATTCGCCCTTCTATTAAAGCCAACTACACAAAACGGATTCTGTTGGACTCAAATTTGCTATATATTGTATATAATTTGTAAATTGTAAGACTGAGACAACACACGCAGATGTATAGTATCATCTTAATAATCTTTATTCTTGTTAAAAAAAAAAAGTGGCCAATACTCTTAAGAACTGAGAGAACGTGTTCCTGACGTGTTTTTCGACATGCTATATAGGTACCTACTCCTATACTATTTCGCGGTCCATATAATCGGTCTGCAAAGTTCTTATTACGGAAGTAGGTAGTAGGTACGTATTATTTAATATTTATTATTCTATAAACGGTATCAGTATGTATACAATACAAATTGCAAATGAATAATTTGTATGCCTCCATTCCACGTCAATATTCATAATATTCACAGGATGTAACTCATTCGGATGTCATTTTTCCTAAACGGTTTCCGTTCAACAAAAAGGTAAATTCCCAAATGGCTCTGGTATTTTACAACTCGAGTTAGGTTAGATTGCTTTTTACAGTGATTTGTTTTTGAGTTGTAACCATTTAATAAAATCGATTACGTCAAAAACTGGTTTTGTGTATAAAATTTCCTACTTTTTTTGTGGTTTTTCCCGATTTTTTTGAAAACTGCTAGAAACTCTTACTTTTGACTTGTATGATGCACCAAGGATATTAAATTTGCCATCGGAAACCACGCGAAAATTCAAAAGACCTTCCCACTTTGTACAGACTAAGGTCCTAAGGACTGGATGAAAGTGTGTTATTGGTGTACAGTGTACACTAAGTAAACGATAAAAATACATGCTGTATTATTATGAATACAATTTGATTAAAATAACATTTTAGCATAAAAAATAATCTAAAAATATTATGTAGGTAGGTTATACTCGTAAGTAAAAATTTATACGAGTATATGGATAAAAAAAATGTATAATTCTTACATATTATTTCATTCGATAAAAATTCGTCAATGATGTTTCTAGTGAGCTAGCTTTTTTTCGATTTATGTATTATTCATAAGCTTTAATTTAATTTTTAACCTTTTTCGGTGGGAACTGTGTTTGGGAATAAGCAAACTATGGACGGGACCTTGATATTCACCGAAATTTTACTTTAATATGAAAATATTAAAAAAAGTTAGACAAGTGGGTACTTTTGACCCATAGAATATTAGATTCTGAGCGGAGCGATGAATGTATTGATTTTACAATGTGTGTTTTTTTTTTGTGTCTGTGTACACGAGAAAGTGTCGAAATAACGCTTCAATTTCAAACTATGGGGGTGGTTTTCTTTAGCAAAATGAATCTAGTTGGTGCATTGGGAAGGTAATTTTTTGAATTTTCCAATAGTTTTCAAAAGCGCCGGGAAAAACCAAAAAAAAAAATTAAGGAAAAACGGGAATTTTTACGCAAAACAAGTTTTCGACCAAATCGATTTTTTTATATGAATGTAATTCAAAAACTAATCACTGTAAATTCTTGAAATTTTCACCAAATATTTATGTCAGAGTTATCTATATACAGTTAAATTTTCAAAAATTTTTGACTTTTTTTGAGTTATTTATAGACCACTAAAATTTTCGATTTTTTTGAGAAATTTTTTTTAAAGTGTCGATAAAAAATTTTTGGATGACCAAAAAGTTTTGAAAATTTAAAACAAGGTTCCTTATGAGTTGTTTTTATTGTAGCTAAAAAAAATTAAAAATCGTTGCCACAATTTTTTTTTATAAGCATTTATAGTTCAAATTTTTTACGAAATCTGTCGAAAACGCGAAAATTTGCAAAGTAATTTTGAAGTTGAAAAATTATAAAATTTTTTGTGTTCACAACTAAGGATTAAAATTATAACACTAAGTTTTCCATAAGTTTTCCTTCAAGTAGCAGTAGAGAAAACTCGTAACATCATTATAGAAAAAATGTTATGTGCGTTTGAATTTTAAATTTGTACGAAATAACGTAACGACAACTATTTATCCCAAACGATTTTAAATATTTGTTATTATTCAAAAAGTATAAGTCGTAGATACTTGAAAATTTTACCAGTTATTAAGATTTGCGTTTT